>JAUCBJ010004452.1:0-97154 GCA_032718475.1 Nemertoderma westbladi | reverse complement strand
ACCTACAGGATCTGAGAGGTTTTACAAATTAGAGTTATTTTGAACAACATTTTGAGGTCTATCAATAGGCCTGATATTTGGTACAAATGGTGGATTATTAACTTTGGATTCCAAAGAAAAACCAACTGATTCTTTTGGGGGATCAAGAGAAGGGTCTTTGGAACTAATATGTAAAGAATGGGGTGTTATGATATTTGCATTATTTTGATTTATATTGTTTGTCAAATTTTGAGTTTCAGGTGATACATTATGCTCGTTACCTTGTTGCAAGCGTTGTATTTCTTTCTGTAGCAACACATGATGGAGTTCTTTCTGCTGTTGATCATTGTATACCATTTGTTGCTGTTCGTCTAAAAGGTCAGACTCATGCTCTGCATCTCGGGAAGCCTGCTCGGCAATACGTGTTGCCTCAGTTACGGCATGACGTGCCTTTGCTCGTGCATCAGCCTCCACTTGAGCTGCTTTAGTAAATGCCATTGAAGATGCTAATTCTGCGTCTGCTTGTGCACTGCGGGCTCTTGCTTGGGCATCAGCTATTTTTCGCTCCTGCGATCGTTTTGCTAGGATGGATTTTCGTTCAATGTTCTGTTCTCCCTGTTTAGTTGCAAGTTTGGAAACTTCAACAGCAACACCAGCAATAGCTTCTAATTGCGTGATGGAAGTAGACTTACTACCTCCCGAAAGAGCACTTTTGAAACTTTTACTAGCATGACTACTACGAGTAGATTTTGATTTTTTATTTTGATCAGCATTGCTCGCCGATTGAGAGGGATGAATACTGCTTGGAGAACAATCAAAGGTTCTGTTTACTGTACCTTTGTCAGTATTATTAGGAAGGCCTACATAATGAGAATTGGAATAAATGGATTGGTTTGGTTCTGGATCATGTATGGATTGTTTTGTTACAGGAACATGTGGATTTTTCATCCACGGCACTTCACATTCTACTTGATCGTTAACCAAACCAAGCATTTGATTCTCTCGTGGTTTCTCATAAGTGTCATCAGATAGTGGAGTCCACTCGGATTCCTTACTGGAAAATTGTTCCAACAAATTGATGAAACGTTCAGGCATATCTGCCCCTGTGCGATCATAAGCGCGCTGCAGTACCCTGATCTTTTCAACAACTGTTGAATAAGCTGAACAAATTTTCTGAAGAAGTTCCCCAGATATTGGTAAGGATTTACTTTGGAAGTCATTAACTTCCTTTTCAATTTTGGCAACATAGCCCAAATAACCATTTATACTCCTGGTAATATCCTTGGTTGAGTCTACCTTGGGTAAATGTTCTTCAATGGGCTGGTCTGGTCTGTTTAAATGGACAGATTCAGACCCCTTTTGTCTCACAGTGGGGTTGTCTCCATAATTTGGAGATGCCATTTCAATTTTGTATAAGTTTACTGCCTGAGCAGACCTATCAGCCTATGTCCTTATAAATTAAGTAAATTGAATAAACTGTAATAAATATATTAAATAATAGGCTGTTAACTTAGAGCAGTATATAGATATATATGTTGCATATAACATAGGAAATATATGATGATTTACTAATTGCCAAATAAACCATAAATAAGAGTTGTTAACTCGTATTAGCCTATCAGCCTACATGGCCTATATTATACAAAATATGCCTAAAATAACTGAAAGGATGGAAATTAATAAATTAAGGTATATATACTCTGTGCAAAAAAATCGTTACAATGGACGGAGTCAGTGATTAGAACAGTCAAGTTAATGGACTGTTGCTTCGCAAAATTGTTATGGACTATTTTAAAGAAAAATAATCAAAAATGTTGTATTTTCTGCTTTATACTGTACTAGAGTCAAACAGATCAGAAGATAAGAAATGGTCAATGTCAAGTCAGGCAGTCAGGTAGGACATTCACAAATTATTAACAGTACCGGAATAAATGTGAATGGGGGTAGCTAGGCCCCACTAACAACCGATGCTGGAAACAAATGTAAATTATCCAAATGTGAATGTTAGTCAGTCGCAGTCGGTCAGTCGGTGTAAAGTAGATAGAGTCGTCCTGTTAGTAGGTAACAGTACAATAATAAAGTAGCAGAAAATATATATCACCAGGCAGAATGTATACAAGGCAATATGTAGGATTTTTTAAATGCTGATGGCACAACAATATGTGCAAATATGCGTACAATTGTACGACTAAGTCAATACTACAGTAAGTATAATATTGTAGAAAATGTAACTTACTAATGAGTGGCCTAATACCAATTGTAAAACTTGTCCACAGAAATAGGCCTACTTACTGAGTAACAAAAGGTAGAACTAATGTCTACAAATTCAAACGGTAGATGAAAACCAATATCTACAAGAAAATGTACTAAATGTAGAACAAATGTCTACAAATACATATGGTAGGTTGTAGGTCTGTAGGTAGATGAAGAACCAATATCTACACATGGAAATAAACGAAACAAAAGGTAGAACTAATGTCTACAAATGCATACTGGTATGGGTAGAACTTATCTACCAGTCTGTCAGTTAAAATTAACTAACACAACATTACTGCATTAGATAGATACATCAGTACATACATACATACAGTCAGGCAGACACCGGATAAAATTTAGAACAAAAAATAATAATGTAGGCTTAGCCTACTGTCAGACTGTTGTACTACTGTACTAAGACTGTTCGGTTAGGCCTATTAAGATTTACAGTGGTAGCCTATCTATTTACAGTACCGTATTGATAGAACAATAGAGTGAAGTGAACTAACCAAAACACAGCACTGTACTGGTACCGGTACTCGTTGACCTACCAGCCTACCGTCTGACCGTAACGGACTGTAGGACTGACAGAAATATAGTAGGAATCGGTACATATAAAATTCAATACAGTAATTCTGTAATTGGTAATTAGCTACTGTGCTACAACATTAGACCATAGGTACCGGCTGACCGGTACGGCATACGGTAGGCCTAGCTGCCTGTGCCTAGTACGGTACAAAAGTATGAAACGGAAAAAAGATCTTTCAAGATTGTGGGTGTGCTAAGCCACAACTTACAGGGGTGAAATCTTACAGCACAGAAGGTTCGCCATGTCCTGCAATTGTCTGATTGTTACAGTTGAAAAATTGTGAATACTATAAACTGATATAATTGTATTGAAATTATTGCTTGTACAAAGACAGAAAGATATGTTGAGATAGATATATTGATGTATAGAAACTGGTACATGAATGTCAGAATGTTACAGTTACATAATATATCGGACTTTACAAATACTGTAACAGCATATACAGATATAAAGTAACCAATCTAAACTATAGAACAACTATAACTAAGAACTATCAACTATAATAAGAAATATAATGAGAACTATGCTACCGGTACTATACTATACTATATTATACTACTATACTATTGAAAGATCATGGAGCTTCCTACCCCTGATTGACTGCTTCCGGTGTCTGACTGTATGTATGCATGCAGTACGTCAGTACTGCAGTACCAGTATGATGTTCTGACTGCTGATCAATAATAATGATGCCAGCTAGGCAGAACAGATTCCTGATATTACGGAGGTTGGGATGGATAAGCCAATCAGGGAACAGGACAGTAATCCTACCATATAAGGTAATACAAACATAAGGTTGCGTGCGCTGTCTCTATTATATTGTATTGTATTGTATTTGCTCTCCATAACATAATTAAACTGCATAAAATGGATAATGGACATTTCAAAATATTATACAGTAAATAAACAATATTATAGTTATGTTTTGAATAGGAGGGAGAAGACCGCCAAGGAGACAGCTGGTAATAAAATGCACAAATAGAAATATATGTGGGGCGAGTCATAAACTATGAAAAGCTCTAAGGCAATATAATATTCTTAGTTAAAGATAATAAAGATATTGTAACTCTCTATATAAATGCATAATAGGTAGTTGACAGGGGGGGGATCTTGGTTGGTAGACGGTGGGGGGGGGGTCTTGGTTGGTAGACGGTGGGGGAGGGGGGGGGGGGGGGGGGGGGGGTCTTGGTTGGTAGACGGTGTGTGTGTTGCCAACCCGTAGGTTTACAGGACAAATGGGTTCTAGTAGTTCTGGATCTGGGAAAAACTCGGGTAGTTTCGTCTTTAACTTCCACATATATTGTTAATAAACAGTATAAAAGTAAATATATAATATAACTAGCTAGTCCGGGTTTTCGCGGGACAGTGGCACCGCACAGGTTGAAAACTATAAGTCAGTATTTTGTTCCTAATCAAAGAAATAAAATATTTTACTAAAAACACAACAAATACCTTGATATTATCCAAATTATTTTGAAACCAATTTTTTTGGACTCAGCACCTTCGAATCTACAAAATATATCTAGCAGATTTTTTAAATATCAATTTATAAAATAAAATTAAAATTAAGTTATTTTCGTGACCACATTACCCTCTTACTGGAATAAATATAACACTTAATTAATTTCCGGGTTTTCCAACCCGCGAATATTTTATGTTGGTACTTTCTAAATAAAGAACTAGCTGCTTGTTGTTTTGGGTGAGGGCAGGCTGCTTGTTGTTTTGGGTGAGGACAGGCTGCTTGTTGTTTTGGGTGAGGGCAGGCTGTTTGTTGTTTTGGGTGAGGGCAGGCTGCTTGTTGTTTTGGGTGAGGGCAGGCTGCTTGTTGTTTTGGGTGAGGACAGGCTGCTTGTTGTTTTGGGTGAGGACAGGCTGCTTGTTGTTTTGGGTGAGGGCAGGCTGTTTGTTGTTTTGGGTGAGGGCAGGCTGCTTGTTGTTTTGGGTGAGGGCAGGCTGCTTGTTGTTTTGGGTGAGGGCAGGCTGCTTGTTGTTTTGGGTGAGGGCAGGCTGCTTGTTGTTTTGGGTGAGGGCAGGCTGCTTGTTGTTTTGGGTGAGGACAGGCTGCTTGTTGTTTTGGGTGAGGACAGGCTGCTTGTTGTTTTGGGTGAGGACAGGCTGCTTGTTGTTTTGGGTGAGGACAGGCTGCTTGTTGTTTTGGGTGAGGGCAGGCTGCTTGTTGTTTTGGGTGAGGGCAGGCTGCTTGTTGTTTTGGGTGTGGACAGGCTGCTTGTTGTTTTGGGTGAGGACAGGCTGCTTGTTGTTTTGGGTGAGGACAGGCTGCTTGTTGTTTTGGGTGAGGACAGGCTGCTTGTTGTTTTGGGTGAGGACAGGCTGCTTGTTGTTTTGGGTGAGGACAGGCTGCTTGTTGTTTTGGGTGAGGGCAGGCTGCTTGTTGTTTTGGGTGAGGGCAGGCTGCTTGTTGTTTTGGGTGAGAAACAGGCTGCTTGTTGTTTTGGGTGAGGACAGGCTGCTTGTTGTTTTGGGTGAGGACAGGCTGCTTGTTGTTTTGGGTGTGGACAGGCTGCATGTTGTTTTGGGTGAGGACAGGCTGCTTGTTGTTTTGGGTGTGGACAGGCTGCTTGTTGTTTTGGGTGAGGACAGGGTGCTTGTTGTTTTGGGTGAGGAAAGGCTGCTTGTTGTTTTGGGTGAGGACAGGCTGCTTGTTGTTTTGAGTGAGGGCAGACTGCTTGTTGTTTTGGGTGAGGACAGGCTGCTTGTTGTTTTGGGTGAGGACAGGCTGCTTGTTGTTTTGGGTGAGGACAGGCTGCTTGTTGTTTTGGGTGAGGACAGGCTGTTTGTTGTTTTGGGTGAGGACAGGCTGTTTGTTGTTTTGGGTGTGGACACTGGACAGGCTGCTTGTTGTTTTGGGTGAGGACAGGCTGCTTGTTGTTTTGGGTGAGGACAGGCTGCTTGTTGTTTTGGGTGAGGACAGGCTGCTTGTTGTTATGGGTGAGGACAGGCTGCTTGTTGTTTGGGTGAGGAAAGGCTGCTTGTTGTTTCGGGTGAGGACAGGCTGCTTGTTGTTTTGAGTGAGGGCAGACTGCTTGTTGTTTTGGGTGAGGACAGGCTGCTTGTTGTTTTGGGTGAGGACAGGCTGCTTGTTGTTTTGGGTGAGGACAGGCTGCTTGTTGTTTTGGGTGAGGACAGGCTGTTTGTTGTTTTGGGTGTGGACACTGGACAGGCTGCTTGTTGTTTTGGGTGAGGACAGGCTGCTTGTTGTTTTGGGTGAGGACAGGCTGCTTGTTGTTTTGGGTGAGGACAGGCTGCTTGTTGTTATGGGTGAGGACAGGCTGCTTGTTGTTTTGGGTGAGGAAAGGCTGCTTGTTGTTTTGGGTGAGGACATGCTGCTTGTTGTTTTGGGTGAGGACAGGCTGCTTGTTGTTTTGGGTGAGGAAAGGCTGCTTGTTGTTTTGGGTGAGGGCAGGCTGCTAGTTGTTTTGGGTGAGGACAGGCTGCTTGTTGTTTTGGGTGAGGACAGGCTGTTTGTTGTTTTGGGTGAGGACAGGCTGTTTGTTGTTTTGGGTGTGGACACTGGACAGGCTGCTTGTTGTTTTGGGTGAGGACAGGCTGCTTGTTGTTTTGGGTGAGGACAGGCTGCTTGTTGTTTTGGGTGAGGACAGGCTGCTTGTTGTTTTGGGTGAGGACAGGCTGTTTGTTGTTTTGGGTGAGGACAGGCTGTTTGTTGTTTTGGGTGTGGACACTGGACAGGCTGCTTGTTGTTTTGGGTGAGGACAGGCTGCTTGTTGTTTTGGGTGAGGACAGGCTGCTTGTTGTTTTGGGTGAGGACAGGCTGCTTGTTGTTATGGGTGAGGACAGGCTGCTTGTTGTTTGGGTGAGGAAAGGCTGCTTGTTGTTTCGGGTGAGGACAGGCTGCTTGTTGTTTTGAGTGAGGGCAGACTGCTTGTTGTTTTGGGTGAGGACAGGCTGCTTGTTGTTTTGGGTGAGGACAGGCTGCTTGTTGTTTTGGGTGAGGACAGGCTGCTTGTTGTTTTGGGTGAGGACAGGCTGTTTGTTGTTTTGGGTGTGGACACTGGACAGGCTGCTTGTTGTTTTGGGTGAGGACAGGCTGCTTGTTGTTTTGGGTGAGGACAGGCTGCTTGTTGTTTTGGGTGAGGACAGGCTGCTTGTTGTTATGGGTGAGGACAGGCTGCTTGTTGTTTTGGGTGAGGAAAGGCTGCTTGTTGTTTTGGGTGAGGACATGCTGCTTGTTGTTTTGGGTGAGGACAGGCTGCTTGTTGTTTTGGGTGAGGAAAGGCTGCTTGTTGTTTTGGGTGAGGGCAGGCTGCTAGTTGTTTTGGGTGAGGACAGGCTGCTTGTTGTTTTGGGTGAGGACAGGCTGTTTGTTGTTTTGGGTGAGGACAGGCTGTTTGTTGTTTTGGGTGTGGACACTGGACAGGCTGCTTGTTGTTTTGGGTGAGGACAGGCTGCTTGTTGTTTTGGGTGAGGACAGGCTGCTTGTTGTTTTGGGTGAGGACAGGCTGCTTGTTGTTATGGGTGAGGACAGGCTGCTTGTTGTTTTGGGTGAGGAAAGGCTGCTTGTTGTTTTGGGTGAGGACAGGCTGCTTGTTGTTTTGAGTGAGGGCAGACTGCTTGTTGTTTTGGGTGAGGACAGGCTGCTTGTTGTTTTGGGTGAGGACAGGCTGCTTGTTGTTTTGGGTGAGGACAGGCTGCTTGTTGTTTTGGGTGAGGACAGGCTGTTTGTTGTTTTGGGTGTGGACACTGGACAGGCTGCTTGTTGTTTTGGGTGAGGACAGGCTGCTTGTTGTTTTGGGTGAGGACAGGCTGCTTGTTGTTTTGGGTGAGGACAGGCTGCTTGTTGTTATGGGTGAGGACAGGCTGCTTGTTGTTTTGGGTGAGGAAAGGCTGCTTGTTGTTTTGGGTGAGGACAGGCTGCTTGTTGTTTTGGGTGAGGACAGGCTGCTTGTTGTTTTGGGTGAGGACAGGCTGCTTGTTGTTTTGGGTGAGGAAAGGCTGCTTGTTGTTTTGGGTGAGGGCAGGCTGCTAGTTCTTTTGGGTGAGGACAGGCTGCTTGTTGTTTTGGGTGTGGACAGGCTGCATGTTGTTTTGGGTGAGGACAGGCTGCTTGTTGTTTTGGGTGAGGACAGGCTGCTTGTCGTTTTGGGTGAGGACAGGCTGCTTGTTATTTTGGGTGAGGAAAGGCTGCTTGTTGTTTTGGGTGAGGACAGGCTGCTTGTTGTTTTGGGTGAGCACAGGCTGCTTGTTGTTTTGGGTGAGGACAGGCTGCTTGTTGTTTTGGGTGAGGGCAGGCTGTTTGTTGTTTTGGGTGAGGACAGGCTGCTTGTTGTTTTGGGTGAGGACAGGCTGCTTGTTGTTTTGGGTGAGGAGAGGCTGCTTGTTGTTTTGGGTGAGGACAGGCTGCTTGTTGTTTTGGGTGAGGAGAGGCTGCTTGTTGTTTGGGGTGAGGACAGGCTGCTGTGGGTTTGCAGCTTGCAGATTCATCTTTAAAATAAATTGTTATTCTACAATTCTGTCCAACAATTATTTACCTGGATAAAGAATAGTTTGGGTTTTCCGGCTAAGGTTGGGCTGAGATCAGCTCGAAACATGCCCGTTAAATGTTCTATTTCGACTTTGTCATCAATTCCATATATAACTCCGTTATCCCCATGACTTAGAATACTGACGCAAACGCAGTCGCAGTCTGTGTGATCAGTATGGGCAACTAGGAACATAAGCAAGCATAATATATTCTATGTGTGTGTAGCGCTAAAATACTTACTACGATCTAAACTAACATCAAATGGAATTCGATGTCTACCACATCAACTAATTTATAGCTTCCTTTCATATCGATCCCAA
Source organism: Nemertoderma westbladi (assembly GCA_032718475.1). Lineage (NCBI taxonomy): Eukaryota > Metazoa > Xenacoelomorpha > Nemertodermatida > Nemertodermatidae > Nemertoderma > Nemertoderma westbladi. The sequence continues at coordinate 88,510 of JAUCBJ010004452.1, read as the reverse complement.
TTTGTATCAATCGATTGCTCCAATCCTTAATTCAACCTCTAACCTGTGGCGTCCCTCCGGGTTCTACTCTTTCCCCCATCCTACAACCTCTAACCTGTGGTGTCCCTCCGGGTTCTACTCTTTCCCCCATCCTACAACCTCTAACCTGTGGTGTCCCTCCGGGTTCTACTCTTTCCCCCATCCTACAACCTCTAACCTGTGGCGTCCCTCCGGGTTCTACTCTTTCCCCCATCCTACAACCTCTAACCTGTGGTGTCCCTCCGGGTTCTACTCTTTCCCCCATCCTACAACCTCTAACCTGTGGTGTCCCTCCGGGTTCTACTCTTTCCCCCATCCTACAACCTCTAACCTGTGGCGTCCCTCCGGGTTCTACTCTTTCCCCCATCCTACAACCTCTAACCTGTGGCGTCCCTCCGGGTTCTACTCTTCCCCCATCCTACAACCTCTAACCTGTGGCGTCCCTCCGGGTTCTACTCTTTCCCCCATCCTACAACCTCTAACCTGTGGCGTCCCTCCGGGTTCTACTCTTTCCCCCATCCTACAACCTCTAACCTGTGGCGTCCCTCCGGGTTCTACTCTTTCCCCCATCCTACAACCTCTAACCTGTGGCGTCCCTCCGGGTTCTACTCTTTCCCCCATCCTACAACCTCTAACCTGTGGTGTCCCTCCGGGTTCTACTCTTTCCCCCATCCTACAACCTCTAACCTGTGGCGTCCCTCCGGGTTCTACTCTTTCCCCCATCCTACAACCTCTAACCTGTGGCGTCCCTCCGGGTTCTACTCTTTCCCCCATCCTACAACCTCTAACCTGTGGCGTCCCTCCGGGTTCTACTATTTCCCCCATCCTACAACCTCTAACCTGTGGTGTTCATACACATATTCTCCGCCGCCAGCTATACTTTAGGCCTTTAAGCCTTTAAGCCTAATCCACCCTTACGTACACTATGGACTTCTTCTATGGGGAGATACAATTATAAAACCGCAACGCAATAAAATCAATAAATTCCTACGTTGTATTACTTTCAGTCACTCCCAGTAGTACTATAGTACAGTACTTACTACATGGCTACGCTACTCGTGCTGCAACTAACCTAAATTTTTATACTCCCCTTGTTAGACTTTCTTCCACACAACAATCCATGAGCTTTTTGGGCCCATCCACATGCAACGCAATCCCAGTGATTATAAAAAATAAAAAACACAAAGACTATTTTCTCAAAATATCTCAAACTATATATATATCTAAACAGTAACTTAATTTTGTAATTCTAGGCCTACACTAATCTAAATTACACTACTGCTAGTAACTGCAGTATCTACCACAATTAATAGTAGTGTATTAATACCACTAATACGTATCAACATCCATTATAGATTACTTCATTCGGCACCCGCATCCCTATCTAACTAACTTCTGTATTTATCTGTTATTATAATATAGTTCAATCCTCAAATCTGGAGTACACAGATCTGGAATGTACCGGGTGTTCCATAATGATTCCCCCCCCCCCCCCCCCCCCTGGCCAGCCAAAACTGCGAGACAGGCACCTTAGTGTAATATATCATTCGAAAGAAAATTTAATTCTGAGCTTGCATGCAAAAAGTTAGGGTCCAATACAAAAGTATTAAAAATTTTATAGGCAATTCTTTAAACCTTCCTATCTTACTTTACAATATTTGTGATTTAATCTCAATTTAAAAATATATAATTTACCCAGCCATCAGCCATCATCATATTCTTTCCTTCTGTAACCTTCAATTTCATTTCGTTCATAAGTGCAATTATAAGCATAAAAGGACGGAAACCTTTGCGACATAGGTTCTGCATCAGCTTGCACGTAACGTACTAACCTTTGCGACATAGGTTCTGCATCTGCTTGCACGTAACGCACTAACCTTTGCGACATAGGTTCTGCATCTGCTTGCACGTAACGCACTAACCTTTGCGACATAGGTTCTGCATCTGCTTGCACGTAACGCACTAACCTTTGCGACATAGGTTCTGCATCTGCTTGCACGTAACGCACTAACCTTTGCGACATAGGTTCTGCATCAGCTTGCACGTAACGTACTAACCTTTGCGACATAGGTTCTGCATCTGCTTGCACGTAACGCACTAACCTTTGCGACATAGGTTCTGCATCTGCTTGCACGTAACGCACTAACCTTTGCGACATAGGTTCTGCATCTGCTTGCACGTAACGCACTAACCTTTGCGACATAGGTTCTGCATCTGCTTGCACGTTAAGTTATCGTATTGTTCTACTCTGAACCCAAGTTTATCTAAGGCGACGAACAGCCGATCTGCATCTAGATCAGTTCCCTCTCTCGGATTCATATCTAATTAAAATACAATAGATTCAAATAATTGAAGAAAATTTCGTCATGAAATTTTCTAAAGAGCCAAATGAATTAAGTCAATTAAAAAACTGCTAACGCCACAAATTTATTTATTCCTACGGGGGGAGGGTCATCTTTTGTCATGGCAATCTTTTGGAAATGCTTAAAAATGCACCATAAGCACTGGATTTGATACTAGGACATATTCTGAAAGGTAATTAGACGGGCATTCCATCTCCGTGGTCACACACATCAAATACTCGAGCTTCTGATTGGCTAACAGCCAATTGAACGAAATTTTCATTGGTCCGTTCTTAAAATGTATCTCCTTCAGTTTTGGGTATTTTGGTCGTAAAAATTGGTGAGTAGGTGCACTGAGTAAACCTTTATAGAATCCTCAGATGAATTTTTTCGTTTTTTTTTTTTAAATGATTTTATTGCACTTTTTGAGACTCGAAGTCATGAAATATTTTTATAGACCACACAGGCTTTAAGTTTAGGTCGACCTTTTATTGGAATTTTATATATGAATATTTTTATTTTTTTAAATTGATCTTTATTAAGTGTTTTATAGCGCTGGTTTCTGTCTTATAACCTGTACATATACTAATTCGTTTATTGTTTTGGTTAGATTCAACCCTTCTGTAACCTGTGTTTTGGTGAAAACCGGGTATTCTTCGCATGGGGGTAACTGCAAAGTGAAATATAACGGCAGAAAGTCTGTTATTCTTCACATGATGGAAATTGTTATAATTTGAAAACTAAAAGAGATATTAAATAGCGGTTTTCAGATTTGGGAACACCATTTAATCGGACATTATAATAGACCATAAAAATAATTTCATAATATTTCGGTTTACCCCCCCCCCCCCGGCCAATCTAACTTTTTTGAAACTTTATCAAAAAATTTAATCTAAAGAATATGTTCAGGAAAGACAGGGCTTTCAAACAAAAAATATTAGCCAAATCGGGTAAAGATTGAATGAGGAGATACATTTTGTGACTAAAAGTGACCAAAAAATGAAATAGGAGTAAATGACAAAATCAAAATGTTTTTAGTTAGCCAAAAGAATTCAATTTGAAGTAATTAGACAAATCTAATGGATTTCGAAATTGTGCTATGGTACGAAAAGTGCAAGTCGTGAAAAAAGCCCAATAACTCGAAAACGAAAAGTGATATTGCGAAACTACGGATTGTGCACCGGTGCTCAACAACTTACAGTTTGTTAATTACAATTTTGTAGGAATGCCTTTGGGCACCGCGGGGTCAAATTCACTATCACTGAATTTCTAAAACAATGGAGGAGCACCATTGATAAACTCAATAGCCAGTCCAGCCAGAGATTGTAGTCAAAATATTATAATTTTTTTTTGATTTTACGCTTATAGGATTAACAATTTTCAAAACTGTACCAATAATTATCCCATCGAATTAGTAAATAACTTTTGGCCACTTCCAAAATTTCAGGGGGTAGCCCCATCATAGCCTCCCTCCCCTCTCTTGGGTCCGTGCCTGTGTGTGGGCGTAGTAAATAATGTCTGCAGTTTAACGATAACACCCCCCCCCCACCCATCAATCATTTGGGTTCTAAAAACATCTAGAAAGTAAAACAATATAAAATAACATTGTTATTATTACAGCACATTTTGCTCGTGCAATATAAATTAACATGAAAAATAAACAGTAAATAGTTATTGCTTAACTAACAATTAACGGAGCCCCGGAGCTCAATCCGCACTGGCACTTGTGTAGTGCGGCTTGTGCACCGGTGCACGAACCCAAAAAAAATATATGGGTGATATAAAGGTCACAGACACCGAATATGGCAATGGCTAATGTATTTGAGCACCGGTGCTGAAATAGCCAAGCCAAGCCAAAATAGCTCCGCACTACAGGGTTGTACAGGTTATGTTCACCGGTGCACAATCCGCAGTAAGAAGTTGACAGGGAGTAAAACCTGCCGCAGTAAAGTTAAAACACGAATTGAGCACCGGTGCTCAATCCGCAGCTAACGTGTTAAGTTACTTGTAATATAACTTAATATAAAAGGTACTAAATAAATGAAATCAGCGACCCCGAAAACCCCCATAAATATAATTTTAGCTCGGTGGTGTGTTTCCTTCCTGTCAGACACAGACACTATTAATCAACCAATGAAGGCACTTTGAAGGCGACTTCTCACCCGCCATCATTCTTAACCGTTTTTTTGCAATTTTTTATTTATATGTAAGGTAATTAATTTCATAAGCTGTATTAAATTTCGCCCAGTTTTCTTGATATCATCATAATATTTCCACATTTTTCAAAGAAAAATTACAAAAAATTTGGGTTTTTTCATTTTTTTAATATTTTTTTTTTTTTACAAAATAGCCGATTATCAGAAATAGAAAAAGAAAATATATACAAAAAAATGGCTGAAAAATAAGATGAAAATTAACATGCTGGTTCCAAAAAATGTGGCATCGGAAGATAACAATTTTAAATTTTGACTTACTGACTGAGTTGTCGAGATGGAAAAAGAACGGAGACATACAGACCTATATTCCCATATGCCTTTAAAATAAAATTTATAAATTAACTCAGTTGATTGAGTTTTCCGCACAATAATTAGCAATACTTACGTGTTCGGGGTTCGAATATTTTATTGTTAATAATAATAGCGTGGCCTCGAGACCGATGGCTCATGTTGTAAATGTGGGATGAATCTACAGTCGACGCCGTAGATCTACTGGGACTTCCTTCACGAGCATCAAGTCTACAAACATAATCAATAACACACTGTAGAGCGAGAGTTATAAACAAGTACGTTGTCTTAATTTAGTAAAATTGTATAGTACGTAGTACAATGTACGACAAAATTGGACATTGCTGTAGAATGTAAAGTAAATTCGATATGTCGTGTCGTCCACTATATGTACCGGTAGTGTACCTACAACATTAATCAGTACTGCATTGATAAAGATAAACATTGTTTATTGAAACGTCTGCAATACACTATAACACTTGTTGTGGCTGAAAGTCCTTACACCATTGTTTTTTCTATAGACTTAAGAGTTATTTAGAGCTAATTAATGATTTAATTAGATTAATTATTTAATAAGTGATTAGGCTAATTAATTAATTAAGTAATAAAATTACTAAGAAAATTACAGTTTCGTAGGACATTTTTAAGTGTAGAGATTTTTTGGTCTTTCAATGATTTTAGTTAATTAATTGGGAGACTAATTATTGGTTATTACTAGTTAATTAGGTTAATTAATTACATTGATGCTAATTATTTAAATATGAATTTAATTTACTTAATAGTGGTACACAGATTCCACCTTTAGGAACTATTATGAAATACTAGGAACTATTATATTATTAGGAAATATTAGGAATTATTAGGATAATTTGGAAATAAATATGAACTGAAATCACAAGGAACTCCATTTTAGAAACCAGACAGAAATACAGACAGACAGACAGAGATACACACTGACAGAGAGACAGACAGACCCGACAAACAGTCAGGCATGCAGACAAACAGACATACATACAGACAGACCCCGACAAACAGTCAGGCATGCAGACAGACAGTCAGTCAAACAGACATACATACAGGCAGATAGAAAGACGCCGACAAACAGTCAGGCATGCAGACAGACAGTCAGTCAGACAGACAGACAGACATACATACAGGCAGATAGACAGACCCCGACAAACAGTCAGGCATGCAGACAGACAGACAGACTACAGATAGACAGGCAGACAAATATACAGACAGACGACAGACAGACGAACAGACAGTTAGGCAGGTAGATAGACATACAAACAGTTGAAAGAAGTGGAACAAACGTGTTGTGAAAACACACAAAATCATAAAATTTTGGCTTTTTTTGTTATATTTCACAGTAATGACACCATTTTATTACCAAATAACAAAAATTTAATTTTTTTCACTAAAATCGTCTGCTCGGTGCAATAAAGGGTTTTAAGCGGCTCTCAGTTACATAATAAATATTCGAGAACACTAAACTATTTAACATTGAATAAGGCAGCATCAGGATTTGAAGAGTACAATAATTGAAATCGCACTAACTATGGAAGCAATATAGTAAAATACTACAGATCAATTTATTTTGTAATACTACAGCACTATATCGCTCTATCTTTTATCAGTTTATTAAAAGGTTAAAGAATTGAGCAACAAAAAGTAACAATTTAAGAATAAAATCACATATTACATGGGGAAAAAACGTAGAACGTTTTTTTTTTCAATATTCTCTCGACCCTTTATTAACCTCGGTGACGCTCTGTCTGTCTGTCTGTACAGTGTAGATAAAATGCCTCAAGAATAGTCTGATAGCGAAAAAAAGTTCTACTTTTTTCCTATGTAATAAAATAATTATTACTTTCAGTCAGATGATAGATGGACCCACAAAAACCGCAGTTCTTACAGTAGTACCGCTGTACCGTAGCCGAGTTTCCTCCTTTCTTTTAGTAAAAACTGAATATTTTGACCAATTTTTTTACATTAAAATTAAAATTGACTTTATTATTATTACAACAGTATACTGGTATAACCTACTGACCTATTAAAACTTTGGCAATTTAGTGTCAAATCTTTCAATATGTGTGGCGTCACATAGAAAGGGTTCAATCCTCAGTAAAGTGATTTTGCAGAAAACGTGTTTAAAAATTTTTTTTTTCGAAAATTCCTTTTTTCAGAAAAACACACTTAAAAGATGTCGAAATTAAAAATTTTTTTTTTAAATATGTTCTACTTTTTGAGATGAATTCAAAAAACGACATATCAAAACAGCACGTGTTAATCAGGACGAGCTATATTAATGCAAAATTGAAGTTTCATTTATAAAATAATTTTAAGTATAAAACTACCATGCAATATTATGTGACATGTAACCCATCACAGCGTCACTACTTCTTTTCTACTTCTACTTCTCTCAAGCACCACCGAGAGAAAGCCGCCCCAATATTAGATTATTACAACAACATATCCATTGGGTAAGAAAGTGGAGGAGAGCCAGCCCGTCTCTTAATTTTTTACTTTATATTACGCGATCAATTTTCACTCATCTCGTCATGAACCCAACATGTATGTAACCTTTTGTTAAATTTGTTGGCTATGCGTTTGCGGTTGTTTGGGCGGAGTGTGGTAGGCCTACACTTTTCACACTTAAATATTTTGGTTGTGAAATGTTACAGGGCATAGCGATCTGAGATATTTCATTTATATTTTATTATGAGAGGAAGAAGAACATACAACGTTATTTACTACATATGTAACAAAATAATTGTTTTCGGGTTTAACTTGGAAGCCTCCCCAAATAGTTGATATACAATTATATTTAAAATTATTTCCATGGTCATGGTCAATCACCCGTCTTTAGTTAGAAATTTGTTTGCATGAAAGACAGTTTAGTTTAGTTTTTACTGATTTATTATCTCTTATCTGACTGGGGTAATAATAAAGGATAGGATAAATGGAAGCAAAGTGTGACAGTAACTAATATTTCCCCGTCACCCTAGCATGTCTTAAGTATATGATATCTAAAAGGGGGAAGTTTGGATTCACTGCATAAATGCAGTTCACCAAACTTCCCCCGAATGCACACTGTAACTTCCCCCTTCCCCCAATATCCACTGTTGAATTAATTTGAAGCGATATAATAAGTACAAAATTGTGCGAGTTTTTAATTGTGTGGTCCAATTGTTATTTGATTTCTATTTATTATTTAAAGTGCATTTAATATCACACTGGTTTTTAGAATATTATACTATACAACCTTATGTTTTATTAATTTACCCAATCGAAGCCTCATAAGGGCCGGTTATTTGTACGCATATCCCCTAATGCGCTCAGTAAGGTTCAAACAACGTATTAATATGAAAATAAAGTATTTGCAAAGAAAAGAACCCAATACTATATAATTTGACCTTATTAAAAAATTTGTACTTTTGCACACTTATTCGTACAAATGCACTTTAGCAGATCGTAATGGTGGCTCTTATTTAACAAACTTATGTTTATCCTCTACCGATCTACGATGGTGTATGATCAAGTGTCAGTCGCTAAAAGTGTCAAAAATCCAATTTAATAAATCTCGATATTTGCGATTTTGGACCATATTCATGGACATTTTAAGTCACTTTATAGATATAAAAAATTAAACAAATGTTACGATTATAGTTAGAAATCATTCAAAACTACATTTTAATCCAAACATTCTACAACGAATAGAACTGGATATAATAGTGTTTGAAATATCGAAAAAATGTTCACTATTTAAGTGCATTTTGCACTAAGTGCACATAAGTCTTTTCCCAAGTTTTATCCTATTTCACACACTACAATCTATCCTCTATCCAATGAAAAAAGTTTCAGATTAAACGGCCCTGTAGAACCGAAGTTATTGATGTTTAAAAATAGTCACTCGAAAATTTCAAATTCTCTTGGTCAGATAGTCTAGTGGTTATCAATCACGTTAATGAAACCTAAGTTCGAGGGTTCGAAATCCAATATTGACCATTCTTAATTTTTTGCAAAAAAAAATTATTTTTATTTTTTCACTAAAATCGCTCTAACTTCGTGGTCCAAATTCGATAAAATTGGTATATTCTTTGCCGTAATTTTTTTCTTAATCTTTTGAGAAGGGGTTATTATTGGCCCCAAAAAAATTAAAATAAAGGGCAAAAATAACGCGATATTTTTCGACCCTTAAAATTCGTAATTTTAATTATATATGTTAGCGGAGTTAATTTGATACCTTTTACAGGTACTTTTGGAGCAATACGCTAAATTATAATGGAATAGCGATTTGTTAAAAAAAAAAAATTTTCGTCCCTTTTTATAAATATTATATTTCACACGATCGTCTGCCGCTCCAGTTTTATAATACCTCCGGCGCTCTAATTAACGCTGTTAGATAGATAATTTAACGCACTATAAGTCTGTGTAAACAAATCTCCCGTAAGTTAAGTAGTTTTCGAGCTAGACGATTTCCCGCAAAGCGAGTTTGAAGCGCGAAATTATAATTTTGGCCCTCATTTTTTTAATATCATCCTTGGAGCAAAACCGATAGCATATTTGAATTCCCCGTATCGATATTGACCACATAGAATGTACCTTAACCAACTAAAGTTAAAAATAAAAAATTATTCGATAAAAACTACTTTACAAATTCTGGCCCTTTTTGGCCCCTATTGCCGACATATTTTTTGTACCCCCATTCGATAGGAACGTAGCCCCAATGGTCTTCTACGAGTTTCATAAAAGAATTAGTGGATTCCTACCCGCGTTGTCGAATTAAACATTTCGGAAATAAGTGTTCCAAAAAAGACGGACAAAAACGTACAAATTTACGGCCCCTTTTTCCACCCGAAATTTTAATAAATATCTTACCCCCATTCGATACGAAGGTAGTACCACTCTTCCCCTTTCCAACCGCGTTACTTTCGTCCCCGTACGATTAATATTAGCCGAGTTATAGCGGATCCTGCAAAGTCATTTTGTCCGTTTTTTCAACTTTGACGGACAATTTCGGGAAAAAGGCGTGGTAATCTTTTTTGAAAAAAAAAACGAATTCACCAATTAATCCCTTCTATCGCATCCCGGCGTCGGCTAAGCAATAACCTATGGTTTTTTCGAGCCACTGTAGAGCGCCTTTCAAAATTTTTTTAAAAAAGTCGAAAAAATGACGGTTTTTTGTCCGCCGTGTCCGTCGAGGGGATAGATTTGCTAATGTTAGAGTTGCTAATATCTTAGAATTCCGAGCCGCTCCCCTGGTGCGAAAATAAAAAAAATTGGTCAGTTCCTTCATCGAAAAGTCCCCCAGAATCCCAAGTTAACCTATATAGTTAGCGATGGCCTGCGGCTTTAGGAGCGGCCGCGGTATTCACCTCCCTCATAGCGGCCGCGGCGGTGTTGCGTCAAATGGAGAAATATTTATCCCACCAAGGTGGGCCCCTCAATGAAAATATACTTAACGAAAGACCACGAGGTAAAGGGAAAAGTGATTGAAGAGGAAATATATGGGGTATGGGTCGAAAGACATGATAAGGGAAGAAAAGCTGATCTCGTTAATTTTATATTACTTGTTATTTTAAGTAATATATTTTTGCTCCGACTGAATTCTTGCTCTATAGTCTATATACTGGTTACCCATGAATATTAATATATACTACATTATAGTTTGTACATATTACGAAGTCTGTAAGTTATAGTCACCGAAACATTTCAGCTCGGAAATTATAATATATGAATCGAGGCTGTCTTTGTTACGATCTACATAGAATAGATATGGTTATTGAAACCGTTATATTGTGACGATGGATTATAGGATTCTTTCACTGGTAAATCCCTATAGATGTTGAATTAATAAAATTTAATTCCAGAACCATAGTTCGAAGATCAGCATTATTCATACCACTCATTGCTTAGCAATTTTACAGGACAATATTGTTAATCTGACTTAAGTTGTTTAGGTTGAACAAAGTCTACATAGTAAACAACGGGTCCTCCAAAGAATGTGCCTTTGGTAATCATATTACGAAGGGGGAAGTTAGAATCACTGCATAAATGCAGTTCATCTAACTTCCCCCAAATATCCACTGTTTAATAAAATTGAAGCGATATATTAAGTCCGAAAAGGTGCTAGTTTTTTAATAAATTGTGTGGTCCATTTGTTATCTGATCTCTATTTATTGTTTAAAGTTCATTTAAGATCACACTGGTTTTTTAGAATATTTCAACCTTATTTTTTATTAATTTAACAAATCGAACCATTATATGGAACGGTTATTTGTACACATACTCCTAATGCGCTCAGTAAGGTCCAAACAACATATTAATATGAAAATAAACTATCTGCAACGAAAAGAACCCAATAATACACCATTTGACCTTATTAAAAAAATTGCACATTTGCACACATATTTGCACAAGTGCACTTTAGCGGATCCTAAAGGTGGTTCCTATTTAATACAATTATGTCTATCCTCTACCGATCTACGATGGTCCATGATCAAGTGTCAGTCGCTAAAAGTGTCAAAAATCCAATTTAATAAATCGCGACATTTGCGATTTTGGACCATATTCATGGACATTTTAAGTCACTTTATAGACATAAAAAGATAAACAAATGTTAAGATTATAGTTAGAAATCACTCCAACCTACATTTTAACCCAAGTAATAACATTTTACGATGAATAGAACTGGAAATAATAGTGTTTGAAATATCGAAAAAATGTCCACTATTTAAGTGCATTTTGCACTAAGTGCACATGCGTCTTTTCCCAAGTTGTTTCATATTTCACACACTACAATCTATCCTCTATCCAATGAAAAAAGTTTCAGATCAAACGGCCCAGTAGAACCGAAGTTATTGATGTTTAAAAATAGTCACCCGAAAATTTCAAATTCACTTGGTCACATAGTCTAGTGGTTATCAATCACGTTAATGAAACCTAAGCTCGCGGGTGCGAAATCCAATATTGGCCATTCTTAATTTTTTGTAAAAAAATTTTTTTTTATTTTTTCACTAAAATCGCTCTAACTTCGGTTCTGGTGGTCCAAATTCAATAAAATTGGTATATTCTTTGCCGTAATTTTTTTTTCTATCTTTTGAGAGGGGGTCATTTTTGGCCCCAAAAAAATGAAAAAAAAGGGCCAAAATTACGCGATATTTTTCGACCCTTAAAATTCGTAATTTTAATTATAAATGTTAAGAATAAAGATAGCAGAGGTAATTTTCTTCATTTTAAATGTAGTTTTGGCGCAATACGCTAAATTATAATGGAGTAGCGCTTTATTTAGAAAAAAAATTTTTCGTCCCTTTTTATAAATATTTTATTTCACACGATCGTCTGCCGCACCAGTTGTATAATAGCTACGGCGTTATAACTAATGCTGAAAGATAGATAATTTAACGCTCTATAAGAATGTTTAAATGCGTCTCCCAGACGTTGAGTAGTTTTCGAGCTAGACGTATTCCCGCGCAGCCAGTTTGAAACGCGAAATTTTAATATTGGCCCTCATTTTTTTTATATCATTTGTGCAGCAAATCCAATCGAATATTTGGATTGCCCGTATCAATATTAACCGTATAAAATGCACCTTAACCGTCTAGAGTTAAAAATTAAAAAGTTATTAGTTATAAATCATTTATCATATTCTGGCCCTATTTGGACCCTTTTGCCGACATAATTTCTGTACCCCCATTCGATAGGAATGTAGCCCCTGTGATCCTTTACTCGTTCCGAAAAAGAATTGGCAGATTCCTACTAGCGTTTTCGAATTAAAAATTTCGGAAATATTAATTATTTAAAAAAGACGGACAAAAACGGAAAAATTACGACCCCTTTTACGACCCGACATATTAATAAATATCTTACCCCCATTCGATACAAAGGTAGTACCACTCTTTCCCTTTCCACCCGCCTTACTTTCGTCCCCGTACAATTAATACTAGCCGAGTTATAGCGCATCCCGCAAAGTCATTTTGTCCGTTTTCTCGACTTTGACGGACATTAGCTACAAAACCATGGACTTAATTTTCAAAACAAAAATATGTGAAATCTAATTTTTAGACCCTCTTTCGATTCCGCGCGACGCCTAGTCCGTTGGGGCGATATTTATTTTTTTTTACATAGACCCTAATGGTGAATTCCCGCGGAGACGACGGACAATCGTCCGTAATGTCCGTCAAACCGATAGATCGGAGAATCCAGATGGATCAAATGTCTTAGAATCGGCCGAAGCGTCTTTGGTGAAAAAATGAAGGAAAAATAGTGGTTAGTTTACGAGATCAGGCACAGACATATGTTTTTAGCAATAAGTTATAGATCCTGCGGTGTGGGTAGTGGCCGGGTTCACCTCCCTCACGCCGGCCACTGGCTGTACTATAACGAAATATATCATCCCACCAAGGCGGGCCCCTCAATGAAAATATACTTTACGAAAGACCACGAGGTAAAGGGAAAAGTGATGGAGGGAAGAGGAAAGATATGGGGTATGGGTCGAAAGACATGATGAGGGAAGAAAAGCTGATCTCGTTAATTTTATATTACTTGTTATTTTAAGTAATATATTTTTGCTTCGACTGAATGCTTGCTCTATAGTCTATATACTGGTTACCCATGAATATTAATATATACTACATTATCGTTTGTACATACTACGAAGTCTGTAAGTTATAGTTACTGAAACATTTCAGCTCTGAAATTATAATATATGAATCGAGGCTGTATTTGTTACGATCTACATAGAATAGATATGGTTATTGAAACCGTTATATTGTGACGATGGATTATAGGATTCTTTCACTGGTAAATCCCTATAAATGTTGAAGTAATAAAATTTAATTCCAGAACCAAAGTTTGAAGGTCTGCATTTTATACCACTCATAGCTTAGAAATTGTACAATGTATTGTCAATCTGAGTGAAGTCGTATAGTTTCAACGAACCCTGCGTAGTAAACAACAGGTCCTCTAAAGCGTGTGCCTTTGGTAAATTATATCTTGAAGGGGGAAGTTAGATTCACTGCATAAATGCAGTTCATCTAACTTCCCCCAAATATCCACTATTGAATAAATTTGAAGGGATATTATTAAGTCCAAAATTGTGAGAGTTTTTAATTGTGTGGTCCAATTGTTTTTTGATCTCTATTTATTGTTTAAAGTGGATTTAATATCATACTGGTTTTTTAGAATATTATAACCTTATATTTTATTAATTTACCCAATCGAACCCTTATAAGGACCAGTTATTTGTACACATGTCCCTAATGCGCTCAGTAAGGTTCAAACAACATATTAATATGAAAATAAAGTATCTCCAACGAAAAGAACCCAATACTATACAATTTGATCTCATTTAAAATTTGCACTTTTGCACACTTATTTGCACAAGTGCACTTTAGCAGATCCTAATGGTGGATCTTATTTAACAAACTTATGTTTATCCTCTACCGATCTACGACGGTGCATGATCAAGTGTCTGTTGCTAAAAGTTTCAAAAATGAAATTTAATAAATCGCGACATTTGCGATTTTGGACCATATTCATGGACATTTTAAGTCACTTTATAGACATAAAAAGGTAAACAAATGTTAAGCTTATAGTTAGAAATCACACTAAACTACATTTTAATCCAAAAAATAACATTCTATGATGAATAGAACTGAAAATAATAGTGTTTGAAATATCGAAAAAATGTGCACTTTTTAAGTGCATTTTGCACTAAGTGCACATGCGTCTTTTCCCAAGTTGTTTCCTATTTCGCACACTACAACCTATCCTCTATCCAATGAAAAAAGTTTCAGATCAAACGGACGAGTAGAACCGCAGTTATTGATGTTTAAATATAGTCACTCGAAAATTTCAAAACCACTTGGTCACATAGTCTAGTGGTCATCAATCACGTTAATGAAACCTAAGTTCGAGGGTACGAAATCCAATATTGGCCATTCTTAATTTTTTGCAAAAAAAAATATTTTTATTTTTTCACTAAAATCGCTCTAACTTCGGTTCTGGTGGTCCAAATTCAATAAAATTGGTATATTCTTTGCCGTAATTTTTTTTTCTATCTTTTGAGAGGGGGTCATTTTTGGCCCCAAAAAAATGGAAAAAAAAGGGCCAAAATTACGCGATATTTTTCGACCCTTAAAATTCGTAATTTTAATTATAAATGTTAAGAAAAAAGATAGCGGAGGTAATTTTCTACATTTTAAATGTAGTTTTGGTGCAATACACTAAATTATAATGGAGTAGCAATTTATTTAAAAAAAAATTTTTTTGTCCCTTTTTATAAATATTTTATTTCACACGATCGTCTGCCGCACCAGTTGTATAATAGCTACGGCGTTGTAACTAACGCTGAAAGATAGATAATTTAACGCTCTATAAAAATGTTTAAATACGTCTCCCAGACGTTGAGTAGTTTTCGAGCTAGACGTGTTCCCGCGCAGCGAGTTTGAAACAAGAAATTTTAATATTGGCCCTCATTTTTTTTACATCATTTGCGCAGCCAAAGCAATCGAATATTTGGATTGCCCGTATCAATATTAACCGTATAAAATGCACCTTAACCTTCTAGAGTCAAAACTTTAAACGTTATTAGCTATAAATTCTTTATCAGTTTCTGGCCCTTTTTGGACCCTTTTGCCGACATATTTTTTGTACCCCCATTCGATAGGAATGTAGCCCCTGTGATCCTTTACGCGTTCCGAAAAATAATTGGCAGATTCCTACCCGCGTTTTCGAATTAATAATTTCGGAAATATTAATTATATAAAAATGACGGACAAAAACTGAAAATTTACGGCCCCTTTTTCCACCCGAAATATTAATAAATATCTTACCCCCATTCGATACGACGGTAGTACCACTCTTTCCCTTTCCACCCGCCTTACTTTCGTCCCCGTACAATTAATACTAGCCGAGTTATAGCGCATCCCGCAAAGTCATTTTGTCCGTTTTCTCGACTTTGACGGACATTAGCTACAAAACCATCGACTTAATTTTCAAAAAAAAAATATGTGAAATCTAATTTTTAGACCCTCTTTCGATTCCGCGCGACGCCTAGTCCGTTGGGGCGATATTTTTTTTTTTTTACATAGACTCTAATGGTAAATTCTCGCGGAGACGACGGACAATCGTCCGTAATGTCCGTCAAACCGATAGATCGGAGAATCCAGATGGATCAAATGTCTTAGAATCGGTCGAAGCGTCTCTGGTGAAAAAATAAAGGAAAAATAGTGGTTAGTTTAGGAGAACCGCTACAGACACCCAATCTCAGCAATATGCTATAGATTCTTCGACTTCGGAGTGGCCGGGTTCACCTCCCTCACGCCGGCCACGGGCTGTACTATTACGAAATGTTTCATCCCACCAAGGCGGACCCAAAATGAAGTTATACTTAACGAAATACCACGAGGTAAAGGGAAAAGTGATGGAGGGAGGAGGAAAGATATGGGGTATGGGTCGAATGACATGACAAGAGGGGAGACGAAGCTGGACTCGTTAATTTTATATTACTCTAAATTTTATGTAATATATTTTCGCTCCCAGTGTACACTTGTTCTATATACCGGTAACCCATTAATATTAATATATACTACTCAGTCGTTTGTACATAATACGAAGTCTGTAAGTTATAGTCACAGAAACATTTCAGCTCGGAAATTATAATATATGAATCAAGGCTGTCTTTGTTACGATCTACATAGAATAGATATGGTTATTGATACTGTTACATTGTGATAATGGATTCAAGGTTTCTTCACTGGTAAATCCCTATAGATGTTGAATTAATAAAATTTAATTACAGAACCATAGTTCGAAGATCAGCAATATTCATACCACTAATTGCTTAGCAATTTTACAGGATAATATTGTTAATCTGACTTAAGTTGTTTAGGTTAAACAAAGTCTACATAGTAAACAACAGGTCCTCCAAAGAATGTGCCTTTGGTATATTATATTACGAAGGGGGAAGTTAGAATCACTGCATAAATGCAGTTCATCTAACTTCCCCCAAATATCCACTGTTGAATAAAATTGAAGCGATATATTAAGTCGGAAAAGGTTCGAGTTTTTTAATAAATTGTGTGGTCAATTTGTTATCTGATCTCTATTTATTGTTTAAAGTTCATTTAAGATCACACTGGTTTTTTAGAATATTTCAACCTTATTTTTTATTAATTTAACAAATCGAACCCTTATAAGGACCGGTTATTTGTACACATACTCCTAATGCGCTCAGTAAGGTCCAAACAACATATTCATATGAAAATAAACTATCTGCAACGAAAAGAACCCAATAATACACCATTTGACCTTATTAAACAAAATTGCACATTTGAACACATATTTTCAAAAGTGCACTTTAGCGGATCCTAAAGGTGGTTCCTATTTAACACACTTATGTCTATCCTCTACCGATCTATATTGGTGCATGATCAATTGTCAGTCGCTAAAAGTGTCAAAAATCAGATTTAATAAATCTCGACATTGGCGATTTTGGACCATATTCATGGGCATTTTAAATCACTTTATAGACATAAAAAGTTAAACAAATGTTAAGATTATAGTTAGAAATCACTCCAAACTACATTTTAATCCAAAAAATTACATTCTACGATGAATAGAACTGGAATTAATAGTGTTTGAAATATCGAAAATATGTGCACTATTTAAGTGCATTTTGCACTAAGTGCACATGCGTCTTTTCCCAAGTTGTATCCTATTTCACACACTACAATCTATCCTCTATCCAATGAAAAAAGTTTCAGATCAAACGGCCCAGTAGAACCGAAGTTATTGATGTTTAAAAATAGTCACTCGAAAATTTCGAAATCACTTTGTCACATAGTCTAGTGGTTATCAATCACGTTAATGAAACCTAAGTTCGCGGGTACGAAATCCAATATAGACCATTCTTAATTTTTTGTAAAAAAATTTTTTTTTATTTTTTCACTAAAATCGCTCTAACTTCGGTTCTGGTGGTCCAAATTTAATAAAATTGGTATATTCTTTGCCGTAATTTTTTTTTCTATCTTTTGAGAGGGGGTCATTTTTGGCCCCAAAAAAAAATGAAAAAAAGGGCCAAAATTACGCGATATTTTTCGGCCCTTAAAATTCATTATTTTAATTATAAATGTTAAGAAAAAATATAGCGAAGGTAATTTTCTACATTTTAAATGTACTTTTGGCGCAATACACTAAATTATAATGGAGTAGCGATTTATTAAAAAAATAAATTTTTTCGCCCCTTTTTATAAATATTTTATTTCACACGATCGTGTGCCGCACCAGTTGTATGATAGCTATGGCGTTGTAACTAACGCTGAAAGATAGATAATTTAACGCTCTATAAGAATGTTTAAATACGTTTACCAGACGTTGAGTAGTTTTCGAGCTAAACGTGTTCCCGCGCAGCGAGTTTGAATCGCTAAATTTTAATATTGGCCCTCATTTTTTTTATATCATTTGCGCTGCAAAACCAATCGAATATTTGGATTGCCCGTATCAATATTAACCGTATAAAATGTACCTTAACCTTCTAGAGTCAAAACTTAAAAAGTTATTAGTTATAAATCCTTTATCATTATCTGGCCCTTTTTGGACCCCTTTGCCTACATATATTTTGTACCCCCATTCGATAGTAATGTAGCCCCTGTGGTCTTTTACGCCTTCCGAAAAAGAATTGGCAGTATCCTACTGGCGTTTTCGAATTAAAAATTTCGGAAATATTAATTATATATAAAAGACGGACAAAAACGGAAAAGTTACGGCCCCTTTTTCTACCCGAAATATTAATATATATCTTACCCCCATTCGATACGACTGTAGTACTACTCTTTCCCTATCCAACCGCGTTACTTTCGTCTCCGTACGATTAACATTGTCCGAGTTATAGCGGATTCCGCAAAGTCATTTTGTCCGTTTTCTCGAGTTTGACGGACATTTGCTGGAAAACAATCGACTTCATTTTTAAAACAAAAATATGTGAAATCTAATTTTTAAACCCTCTTTCGATTCCGGGCGACGCCTAGTCCGTTGGGGCGATATTTTTTTTTTTTTACATAGACTCTAATGGTAAATTCTCGCGGAGACGACGGACAATCGTCCGTAATGTCCGTCAAACCGATAGATCGGAGAATCCAGATGGATCAAATGTCTTAGAATCGGTCGAAGCGTCTCTGGTGAAAAAATAAAGGAAAAATAGTGGTTAGTTTAGGAGAACCGCTACAGACACCCAATCTCAGCAATATGCTATAGATTCTTCGACTTCGGAGTGGCCGGGTTCACCTCCCTCACGCCGGCCACGGGCTGTACTATTACGAAATGTTTCATCCCACCAAGAGGATCCCTTGTAAATGATTTTAATCAGTTCAAATACACTCCAATG
This sequence comes from Nemertoderma westbladi, assembly GCA_032718475.1. NCBI lineage: Eukaryota > Metazoa > Xenacoelomorpha > Nemertodermatida > Nemertodermatidae > Nemertoderma > Nemertoderma westbladi. The sequence continues at coordinate 69,257 of JAUCBJ010004452.1, read as the reverse complement.
CCGCATGGGGTATATCTTCTCCTGCCTAGTAAAATTACTGTACTGTATACAATCTTTGTATGATATAAAAATCCCTTACAGGCTCCTTTTTAAACAATACAGCCAATCAATCTCAGGTACTTACAGCCTTCCTTATTCTTATGTAATCAACCAATCAAAGGGCCTAAAATTCATATGATTACTCTGTGTTCACATCGACATAACATTATTGCTTCTCTACCTGCCGCCCTGCGGTATGTTATTGATTACCAACATTGAATTGATTTGAACATGGAATTATATTGTATCCTGGTTTTATTGTTTATTTTACTTTGATTTGAAAAATATGAGACATCCTGGTAGTGAAAAAAAACAAGCCATGGAATAGTTGCATCTGTTCAAAAATGTCACCATTGGATTCAGTGGCTTCGAAAAACCACATACACAAAAAATCGCTATCAAACTAGCCGTTTTAGAAAATTTAAAAATTTGGTTCTTTGATGAAAAGTGCTAGTAGTGAAAAAAACAAGTCAGGCATTGGTTGCATCAGTTCAAAAATATTACCATCGGATTCAGCGGCTTCGAGAACCCACATACACAAAAAAGCGTTATCAAACTAGCCGTTTTAAAAAATTATAAAATTTAAACACAATTTTGGTTTTCTCAGACGAAAAGTACTAGTTGTATTTATTTTGCCAATATTTCGAAAACGACAAAAGATGGCGAGTTGCGGTTTTCAGTTTCAGATTCTCCGTTAAATTTCGTACCAGAATCGTTAAAAAAGTGAAAATAGATTTTTTTGGTATTTGAACCCTTTCTATGTGACGCCACACATATTCGGTACCGAATTGGCCGAATTTTTTTCAAATTCGGTTCACGGTTCGGTTCAGCAAAATTTTAAATTCGGTCGATCCATAGGTATGATATGCATCTACTAGTGCTACAGTCAGACAGTGGTAGATGGGATATGATATCCATCTACAGATCTACCAGTGCTGCAGTGCTAGATGGGATATGATAGGCCTATGCATCTACCAGTGTTGCAGTGGGAGATGGATATGATATAATTCTACCAGTGCTGCAGTGGTAGATGGATAGGCCTATGATATAATTCTACCAGTGCTGCAGTGGTAGATGCAATATGTAATTGGCTACTAACGACATTTCTTTAAGCGAAGGTAATTTAATTCCCCCAGCATCAACAGTATAATTCTACCAGTGCTGCAGTGGTAGATGGATATGATATAATTCTACCAGTGCTGCAGTGGTAGATGCAATATGTAATTGGCTACTAACGACATTTCTTTAAGCGAAGGTAATTTAATTCCCCCAGCATCAATAGTATCATCTCCCCCCGCATCAACAGTATCATCTTGATCAGCTGCTGCCGGTCCTGGTTGATCTGTGAGCGGTTTAGTTTTGTCAACTAGTTTATCATCAGCAGTGGTTTTAGCGTCAGCTTCACCTCCACCAACCTTGCAGGGTTTGCATTCATCGTTATCCTTTGGTTGATCATCCATTATCAGTTATGACTCTCAAAGTGCAAAGAATAAGTTTAGTATTTATATCTGTCAGTCTGTTCTATTTCAGGGTCAGGATATAGGCCTAGCGACCTTCAGACAGGCAGACCGGTCCGGTAGGCGTACCCAGGTACCAGTACATGCAGTACCGCACACATTAAATAATGATGACGATGACAGTGCTGCAGTGACATGACAATACAGCAATAAATAACAATTAATTGATAGCCTCATACCAGCATACAGTCAGACAGTGATCAGGTGATAGCTGATAGCTCTGGCTCTAGCTGTCTGGCTGTCTAGCAGCCTGCCTACAGGCCTAGGGCAGTCAGGCAGTAGGGGAGACCGTATAAATTGTATAGGCTACCGGTACCTACCGGTACTGCAGCCATGCAGTACAGTAGTACAGTCAGACAGTAGTCAGGTAGTGCAGTACAGTGAGTAGCCAGTCAGATAGTCAATAGTAGCGTGAGCGTGTACTGGTGTAGCGGTCAGGCGCTGGGGCGGTGTTGTATGTTGTAGGCTGGCTGGCTGGTACCGTACATGTGCAGATGTGGTAGGCAGGTACTGCTGTACTGAGGTAGTGGTAGGTCAGTAGGCCTAGGACTGTAGGACAGTAGGAGGTGAGGTAAGATATAAAATAAACTGATAAATAGTTATAATTACAGAATTAAGTCTACTATACTAACATAAAAAGCTGTAAAGGTGAAAGGGCTGAGGGGAGAAAACCTCGACCAATCAAAATTGCCGAGCAATCCACTACTTCTTCTTCTGTTAATTGTCTGGTTGTAGATCAGTATGAGTAATAGTTTTGACTAATGGGTTTTGATTGTACTGGACACATGCAGACATGAGCCGGGCAGAACAAACAATTACTCATTTAGTATTGAATATCTTGATTCGTTGATGATGCATTGAGCATTTCTAAACTTTCTAAACTTGCATGCACACAAATAAATTGTAACTATGTAATAATTGGAGTACGATAAGTCAAATAATTAGTAAATTACGGTAAATGAAAAAATATTATGAATATATTTGACTTGATGCATAGTAAAGACGGAGGTTGATCGGGAAGGCCCATTACATCAACCACCGAATAGGCATTAATAATATGAATAATATATTGTAATATTGTATTAAAATTTGATAATATTAGTTCGGTAATGTAATGATTCTACTGATGGAAAGATAAAGTGTATTGGTTGTAAGATACATTTTGAATTACATTTCTAAGTAGGTCTAGTACGATTAGAAAGAAAATTAAATCACGATATGTATAATAAAGCATTATTCCTAACTAATAAATGCAATGGTTATATTACTTATATTATCAACACATATTGAATATTCCTATTGCTCTACATGGCCTGGCCAATGGATGCACTCCAATCAGGTGGTATCCTGTCCCATCTTTGGCTAACCTATTAATCTCTCCCCTGCTGCCATTATCCCTTTTTGCTAGCCCCTTTGTCCCCTTGAGATGGTTTGGCCTCTTAACTCCGCTTGTGGCTGGCAATGTGTATTGACTATGTTGGTTATTAGGTGACATTATATTACTGTCACCTTCCCAACTATAATTGGTAAAAAGCCACTTTCCCCATTTTCCGCTGGGTAGTGCAGGGAATTGAATCCACTTACACTCCCCCCCCATGCTATCTTCCCGGTGAGAGGATAGCATCAACCTTAAGTGCGCTTCAATTCCGCTGGAATCCAATCTAGTATTGGATGCGGGGTGGAATTTTCTTCTCGGGGTCAGCTTTCAAGGCTGGCCCCCCTGGGTCTGTTTTCACTACCCATCCTTGGTACATCTGCGAGCTAAGCTGTACCAAGGCATCTGGCGTCTCTGTTTTAGACGTTCGCCCTCACTCCTCTCAAAATTTTATGTTTTGGACTTTGTTGTCCGTTCCTCTCTCACTAGTCCCATAGGACTTATCCCCCTCTATGCTCGCTCCCCACGCTTGGATCTCGCACTTTCAACTCTCTCATACCCTAACACCTCCCCCCATGCTTCTCTCATACTCAACCCATTTCTTTCCCACTCACTTCTGTTGGGCCTCACATTCTCGTTTGTGCCGTTGCACTCAAGAACTGAGGTCCGTCCAATGTCTCGTCCTCCTGTTTTAGTCAATTACTCCCTAGTCCCAGTAGCTAATTGGAAAAGGTTATACCTGACTATAGTACGTATATTATATTTCTCTAGCATTGATTGATTACCTACGTACATACTAATTGCACTTGTATTAATTGCACTTAGGAATTATTTGTACTTGTGTGTCCATGTGGTGCCTTCCAGCCACGTTGACATCGCCCGCAATCAGTCCTATAGTGCTCCTCCCGCACCCTCCACGAACCATCTCAATTCTTTACCTCTATCATCGTCCTGCCTGGGTCGCTTCCTCCCCTCCTGTTTGTTCTTGAGGCTACTCATTCTCGCTGATACCGTCTTGCTGAGCCCCGTTGTTGGATCCTTGGGTATGGGTGTTATTAACTCACGATATCGCTTCACATGTGGCCCCACTGAGTGTCCCTCCTGTTTCCCCCTGGTAGCATCCCACAAGATCATTTTCATCGCACGCGGCACGGGTTCCTCCAGAAAATCCCTGAATTCTATCCTATTTTCTGGTGACCATCTATCCAGATTTCTTTGGGTGTTAATGACCCCTCCATATGATGCCGCTGTCGCTGCCTCCTGATACGTGATTGGTAGTCTCCTCTTTTGTAATCTCCTGGTGGGCTTGTATGTTAATGTTGAAAAAGCCTCACCGGAACTCTTGGGCCTTCATCCTTTGCCTTGTCATGACTCCGACGTCGGCCCATTCCTCGAAAATGCGGAATTTCTCCTCATCCTCCATCCAGTCCCACTGGCACTCAAAGTGCCCCCAAAACTTGCACTTCGAACACCTGTGGTGCAACCTTGGGCACGTGCCCAACCTGTGCGTAGACTCGCGGCAGTAAAGACACATCATCCCCTACTGGTAACGATACATACAGTTCTTTTGCTGATGGGTTAGTCTCCCACAGTAATCGCAACCGTCTATTACTGTCTCTTGTCCCAAGTCGTAATTGGCTCCACATAGCCTACTGGGTCTGTGGAGCCGCTGGTAGGTAAACATTTCGATGTTATCCTCCCTACCCATGTCAGCATCCGCCTCTTCCCTCGGCATTGTTTCCCCAAACACCACTCGTGGTTCCATCCCCGGTTGCTCGCCCAGTCGGATCATGATCTCGCCCCGCTGGCTGTCACAACTCTCCCATCCACACAGTCCGTGTCCGACCAGCCAATTCTCTTTATTGGTGGCATCGCCCCGAACTCGTCCTCCTCTACTTCCTCCACTACGAGCGGTTTGAGACCTGGGATCCCAATTGATCCACCATGTCCCTTTCCGGCCTGGTATTTGCCCGTGGCCCTCCACCCTTCCATCGTCCTCGGACTCTTCCTCCCGAAGTCGCCCTCAGATTCCACAGGCTTCGCCATTCCCTGCAGCCCTGATGTAGACTGTATTGGTGTCCCTTCCATCCAATCCACCTCATCCCCCAGCCGAAACTCACCCGAGGTCTCCGATCCCCACCTCAACTCATCCAAATCTTGGGCCTCAAACTCGTACTCACCTCCCATTATGTCTGCCTCTCTGCCTGCTGCCTCCCTCCTCTCTCTCCTGGCAACTTCCTCTATCCTCATCTCCTCTTCTCTATCCGCCTCCTGTTTCTTCCATCGCTTGTACGGTGTGTCTACCTCTCTGTCACCAGGTGTCGGGTATCGTAATACACCGATTCGCCCTTCAGCCCCGGGTGGTCTACAAGACCTGCTAGGGCTACCTTAAAGGCTCTCCTGTGGCTCAGAGCTGATCCCGACAGTAGAAACGCCATCGGCTCCCTGCCAATAGTTACTGTGATAAATAGGTTTAGCAAACCTATCATTATCCACTCCTCCTGTAAGATATATCTATTCTGATATATCTTTATCACTCCCTTCCGGAAGTGATATAGCTCCTCCTTCCCCGGTCTTGCTCCCCATTTGAGTGAGTTTGCAAGCTCTGCATTGTATTCCTCTCGGAACTTGTTCCACTCCATCGGCTTGTGGCAGACGAGTCCCATCAGCTGGCCCATTGTCACGGCTCCGTATTGTCCCGTGTTGTCCACCAATCCCAGTCCATCTGGTTTTGTCATAGCCATGTAGACTACCTGCGTGTCCAGAAGATTTGGGGTGCCTGGTCCAATAATCCTCTCCGCGTCGCCTCGTATCTCCGATCCTACCTTGACCATAGTCTTCAGCCTTACTAGTTCCCGCACCGCATTCGGTAACCGGTTTAACTTCGGCCCGCTCCTCTTCCCATAGGTCCCTAGGTCGAATAGAAAGATATCTCCATTCGGTGCCGCTAAGTGCATCAATATAGTTCTACCCGATCCTCACGACCCCCTTCTTGAGCCTTTGTCATCCTCCACGGTCCCCTCGCCGTCTAGGACCATGTATCCGCCCCTCTCCACGGAATCTACAAACCTCCTCCACTCCTTCCTTGGTGGTTCCCTCACATACTTCGGTATCCCAAACCTAGCCTAGTCCCTCTTTACAATGTAGCGAAAATGCTTGTCGATCGCGTTATCCAATGATGGCGTTCCGTAGGTCCCAACCAGTTGTCACTCGTGCATCTCCCTAAACTGATCCTGTAGCGCATGCGATTTATGACCCTTCGGGAGTCATTTGTAGTATTCCTTCATCTTGTTCTCCGGATGCCTAAGCATGAAGTCCACTAGTAATTCCTTCCCGCTCTTCTCCGACTTCCTCTTCTTCACCAGTTTCTCCACCATCACGAATCCACTCTCTCTTACCAAGCTGGTGGTGCCTTAAAAAGGCTCAGTTAGGTAAGAGGGTTACTAAATAAGATCTTAATTAGCTTCGATCAGCAATGGCCTACCTCCTATCTGCTCTTTTCGTTCGTTTTTGGTAAAAATATTTCCCTATGTGTCAATTTTGGTCCTAATTTGCAATTTTGTCCGTTGCTTTTAATCATGATTCTGGAATCCTTCCTCTCAGTTGCTATAATTTTTTTTATTTTATTATTATTTTATTATTATTTTATATTATCCCCCCTATGTGCTATTATTCTATCTGCTACACAATTACTACGTAAGTAATTCATTTCTACTTGTATACAGAGAAGACTAGCTACAGTTTTCCTATTGTTGTACTAGCTTCCTACCAGACGGTCTTCCGGCTCTGTAACAATACCCTAAGTCTGTACTATGGGCTATGCACTGCAGTAGTCTAGTTCATGCAGCCTACACGGTCTATTCTACTACGCATACATACCCCCCTCAACTCCTCACATGGCGCCCTCAGTGCCCACAGTAGCACATATTATTACGTACATTGGCACATTGTGCCCACCAGACATACATAATGTATACCCCTTCTAATCCTCACTGTGGTACTATGTACCCTTCTACTACAGTATGTGTACATACCCCCCTCAACTACTCGCGTGGCGCCCTCAGTGCCTACAGTAGTGCGTATTACGTATTAATATTGTTCCCATTGACCCAGCTTGTGGTGCGTATGTAAACTAGGTACGTTGGCACATTTGTACCCATCTGACATACGTTATTGTAACTACCTACACCTATATATTATGTACATTGGTACATCCGTACCCATCAGACGTACATAATGTCTACCTAAAGTGTACCTTGGTACTACTTACTACTTATTTTTATTTTTATAATTTTGTGTTTAGTGTGAGAGAAGGGCGTCTCGCCCTCATTCCCACCCCCCACAGTCCAATATATTGGACGACTCAACTAATTAGGGCAATCCCTCCAATATGCAACACTTCCCTACCGCCATCCTGTAGGACTTCCTATCTTTGGCCCCTATCTTTCCTCCGATCCTCACTTCCACGGATCTAATCCTTCCGTCTTCGCCGGGGTAGCAATCAACTACCCTAGCCAACCTCCAGTGATTGTTGATAATTGTGTCATCTGTGACTATTATCAAGTCACCCTTCCTAAGCTCCCTCTGGTTATTCCTCCATTTGCTCCTCTTGTGCAGTGTTGGAAGGTACTTTTGGATCTACCTTGTCCAATACTCGGCACTTATCGCCTTAGCCACCTTCCAGCTCTGACGCGAATGTATATCGTCTGCGTTGATGTTTCGCATGTCGATCGTTGCTGGTCTCTCCATCAGCAGGTTTGCTGGCGTTAGGACGTCCAGCGATTCTGGATCGTCGTTCTCGGGATACAGCGGGCAGCTGTTGATAACTCCCTCGCATTTCGCCAAAACTGTCCTTAGTACGTCCTCAGTGACCATATGATTATTCATGAGTTTGGTCATGAGCTGCTTGGAGCTTCCGACGAGGCACTCTACACAGCCCAGCATATGTGGTGCTTATGGCGTCCTCCTTTCCGTAGCGTCCTGAGCTAGTTCTATCCCCATGGCCCTCGTAATATTGCAAACAAAGATAATGCCGTAGCGTTTCTCTGTATTAATCTCTCCCTGCTGCCATTATCCTTTCTTGCTAGCCCCTTTGTCCCCTTGAGATGGTTTATGGCCTCTCAACTCCGCTTATGGCTGGCAATGTGTATTGCCTATGTTGGTTATTAGGTGACATTATATTACTAATGTCACCTTCCCTACTATAATTGGTAAAAAGCCACTTTCCCCATTTTCCACTGGGTAGTGCAGGGAATTGAATCTGCTTACATTTCGGACCTCATCTGTACAAACACAATAGAATATAATAATATTAATTATGATTCCCTATGTAAAACCAAGACAATAGATTAGCCATAACGCGACAAGTAGCCGTAATGTGACTTTTAGAGTAGCTGTACCGTGACTTTCTAAGTCGCGTTACGACTACTCTCCCAAAAAATTATAATATAATTTTAATGATATTTGAATGTTGTAAGGTAAATATTTGGTGACCAGATTCTACAGAACGAACACAACAAGTTTCACAGTGGATACGAGTATCCACTTTCCATAAATCAGCAGTTACACCGACACACTAAGACTTTGCATGGTTATAATGATCGTGAGTCTGCGTCAAGAATAAAAATTGAGACACAACAGGATGAGCGCAACGAGGCTAATGAAGGATGTTAGAGTAACCAATATGTAATTTAATCAGATTAATTATATTGATTAATTATAATACACGCAATTAAGATTCTTCCATCGCATATACAGAAGAGTCAATCGGTTCAACAGCCAGAAGGTACCTCATCCGTAAACACCACATTCATATCCACAGAAGGTAAAACTACCAGAATTCTATGAGGAAGACGCTAGAGTATGGTTCCAACGAGTGGAAGCCGTGCTTGAAGGACACCCAAATGCAGCAATGAGATCCAATTTGTTGGCCGCTTTGCCAACAGAAACAATATTGGATGCTGGAGTCAACCTCAGTGATACTTTCGAGACGATTAAAGATAATATAATAACTCATTTGGCTGACAGTGACAACAAGCGCCTAAATAATAACTTATTAAGCGGTGATGCTAGTAAACCTACGACAGCTGATGATGGATGTTATATCGAACCACCGATCACTGAAGAACAACTCCAGCATGAATTCGATTATCGAAAATTCACTGCACGCTACACTCATCGAAATGGTATGTATATGGATTCCTAACTACATGCCACCCTATTGATCTACACAATACGGACCATCTAGACACAGAAACTGAGATGGTTTTATTTCGATTCCATGCGCAAAGACAATGTCGCGATAAACCACGAATCCATCATGACATCGATCATGATCATGAACGTGTGTATTCTTTCCCAGAGTTTTTAGGGAAAAACTCAGACGACAGAAGAGGGGAATCAGCTCGAGGAGAAGCATATCACGATTTGCGCATTTTATAGTTTCACAAGTGTTCCCCTCCATACTTCCTTGGCCATCTATGCCATATTTCAGAACACCACACTTTCCTGATGGTTAACCAATGTGTGAAGCCGAACAATGCGTTCCCATCCCCTCATCTTGGGAACTAAACTTTCCAAATATGAATGTAATAAAGACTTAATAAGTTCATTCGGTTTGAATGTTTTAAGTGCTTTCTGACTCCGTTTCGGAATGTTGATAGTCAGTTTGAAGATCCCGCGTTGATGAAACTCAGTCTCCGGGACGCCGCCGCTGAGAAACTGGTTAGCGCTGGGTTTGCTATCTTTAAAGATGTTTGCACCTAGAACCCGCATTCCTCCCTCCTGTAGTGACCCAATATGAACCTGGAGAAAGATATCGATTCGAGATACGTATACTTCCTATCTGATTTCTTAGAAGAAAAGCGACATCAATGTGATGAGATGAATCAGCTAGTGGAGAAGCATGCCGAGATTCTACTCACCAGAATCAGAAGAACTTTATTCTTATTTCAAAGACCAACCCTTAATGCTTATTGCTGCATCAATAATAAGCATATCTTCACTGTATGTCGTCAGTTTATGATGCAATGTCATTAATGTCAACTTAAAGGATACGCTAGTTGGGATTGCCTCTTTAGCCAACACATCGAAAGTGTAGACGAGTTAATTGTACTTCGATACATACAAGCTGGGGAAGCCAGTGCAGATCTTCACTGCAAATCGCACCATCGGTATTATCTAGGTCATGCTTATGAGGGAGTGTATGCATTTCACCCCTATCTCTTTCCCCAATTTGAGGAAAAAAACTCGTATTCCCAGCTACAAATTAATAAAACGCGTTGGTGAGTGTATTTGTAAGCGGATTCAATTCCCTACATTGCCCACCCAAAATGGAACCAGTGGCGTTTTACCAATATAGTTGGTGATGCGAGATTACCAATAATAATCTCGCCTCATAACCAACTCGGGGGGGCGATACACGCCCTAAGCCACAGAGAGAGGTGAGAGGTCAAACCACCTCAGAGGGACAAACCAGCTAGAGAGGCTAGCAGTAGGGGGTAACTCCAACAGGGAGTGGCAAGGCGAGAATTAATAGTTAAGCCAATAGCTTGCAATTAAGTAGATTGGGAGCATAGGAATGCATCCATTGGGTACCAAAGGCCACATAGTAGTGTAGGGCTGAAACCAATATGTATCAATTATATAGTTACTCTAATTACTGATTTACTGGTCAGTTGATTTTCTCACAGTTGCAGACCGGCATAGTTTTTGACCATCATTTATATATCATTTGCTGTTACTATACTGTTGTATGATTAACTCGTAATATCTGTATTATTCTGACTGTGCTATTATCGCTGAGGTTATTAATACTGAGAAACGAACTACATTGTTTTCCCATCGGCCTTCGGCCAAAGATATTATACCAGCAGCCCAGCAGCCCAGCAATAAAGTGACGCGTACAATCCAACCGGTCGGGATCTCACTGACAACTCAACGATCCCATCACAGTGAAAAACTTTCCATCAGGCAGCTAAGACAAACTAACTGTGATTACGACCCGAAGAGAAAACATGAGTGGACAACGAAACACGCCCCAGATTTCGGAGGGAGAAAGAACGCCGCCGCAGACCCCGGACAACACAGACCAAATTATCCGAGAGGCCGCGACGAGATGATACCGGCCCGCCACCCCGGATTCGCCAGCAAGAGACGGTCCGGATACCCAAGCGGAGGGTGGCTGACAACGAGGAGGGAAAGATAACGAGGAGTCGACGCGAGGTGACGACAGCGGTCGAAGTACCGAAGTCGCCGGCCAACCACAGGCCGAGGGCGGCGAACAGCCCACCGGAATCGGCGACGGTGGGGCCGACGGTACGACGCCGGACGAGGAGGGGAGGTAGAGTCAACAAGGAGGACGTCGGGACGAGTGATCGCCTGCGACGGGCGTACAACACTGCCAAGAGAATGTTAAAGGATGCCAAGGAAGGGAGAAAGGTAGACCAGCCTAAACTATATCAGAGGCTAGGTGAGTCCAATAAACACTTTCGCAATTTAGTCCGTTTTGGACAGGGGGAACTGGCGAATGAGAGGGCGAGGGGGGTAGCCACAGAACTATTAGAATTGTGGCGATCCGAGGTGATGGAGGCGGATGTAGTGTACGTAGGGCCTTACTTAGTGGATGCGAGGGGGATTAAGTTAGTGGGATGGGCAGACCCGCACGACGGCGAATCCGAGGTTAACCCCAAGGATTCGGTGTCGTCGGTTAGTAGGAACCCCAGCAAACGGGGGAAAATTAGTAGGACAGAGAGGCGACGGGAGTCCATCGCGACCGATAAGTCCGCTACTTCCTCCGCGAAAGCAAGATGGGTGTTAGATATAGATCTGGCGTGTTAATTAGACATTGTTGCGCTAGATCAAAAGGAACTAGAAAGGCAGTTGGTTGAGGGAACTGCGTTACTAGAGAGGGAGAGAGAATTAGCGAGAGAGTGTGAGGAGAGGGCCGAGAGAGTGGCGAGAAACTTTAGAGAGGGTGAGGCGAGAGAAGTGAACGAGCGCAAAGAGCAAGAAGCGAGAGAGGCAGCGAGGGTAGAGAGGGAAACGAAAGAGTGTAGAGAGCGGGAGGCGAGGAAGACAGAATTAGCCAACCAGAGTATGAGGGAGGATAGAGAGAGAGAGAGAGAGGGCAGGCAAACGCTTGAGGGATGATATGCATACCCGGCTGAGGGGGTTAATACAATATCAAGCAAAACAAAAGTGCCGGTTAGAACTGGCAGAAATTGGTTTTTCGGAGAGCGAGGCTGGTTTGGGTAGTATTTACAAGGAACCGGAAGTGATGGAAACCTTTGTTAATACCCCACTTACAGGTACCGGACGACAGACCCAAGACTGGTGTGACCGTACGAGCCGGGGGGGGGGGGGGGGGGGGGGTCATAATAATACATCCGGTGAAGTTAATATTAATAGTACCATAATAGATAACCCTAATCAAAACTTTCTTGCAGGAAATAATATTTTACCCGGTAGTAGTAACCCTAATATTGGTGTACAAAATAATATATAAATATATATCAAAATATATTGAAGGAAGATTCACGACTGCATGGCGAGCCCTGGACAGGGAATTCGGGCATCCTGCGAAGATTATCCGACAAACCTTAAGGGGAATAACATCAGGCGGACTCCAGGATAACCCTGTCAGCATTAAGACCTTCGCAAATAAAGTCGAAAAGGCACTGATTGTATTAAAGACCCTAGATGCACCTTACGAACTCAATGCATCGAATAACATCACTATGATAGCGCAGGCACTACCGATCTGGCTGAGGAACAAGTGGAGAAAGAGCGCCTTCTCCACCCGGGAGAAGAAAGGTGCGGAGCCAGGGCTGGAGGAGATGTCGAACTTCCTTAGCTATGAAGCGGAATTGATTACAGACCCAGTCTACAGCGAGGACAGTCTGGGGAAGGTGCCGAAAGCTGAATACAACAGGCCTAAACCCGAACACAGTGCGGCGAATGCACTACCAAAATTAAGACAATCACTACTGTACGCGGAAACTCAGGGGACTTGTAGTCCACAGACAGCTGGGAGTAGGGCCACACCGTGGCAGGGACAGAAACAAAATAATAACACGAACAAATATAATCCCAACACCCCCAGTAGGCCGAGTCCAAATAACCAAAACACTAAACCACTAGATATGAATCTACGCACGATATGTGAAGCGCTATACAAGGAATGCTACAATCCAAAATACAAATGCCAATTACATAAAAACGGATTCCACAAGACCATGAATTGCAGACATTGGCAGGCGTTGCTTAAACAAGATCGGGTAGCCTACACTGGTATAAATGGACTATGCCATCGATGCATGGTAGGAGGACACAGATTCGAAGAGTGCAAAGAAACACCAGTAAAATACGACGAGGTACATGGAAGTGGAGGCCAAACAATGGCGACAAGCACCACGGGAGCGAAGAGAAGGGGAACGGTACTACTCGGGGTGGTACCGGTGTGGATAATAGGAGAGAGCGGGCGGTCGGTCACGACGTTAATGTTGGTCGACAGCGGAGCAGCGTTCACACTAGCGGAAAGTTGGGTGGCTGAAGAGATAGGGTTGTGGACGAGGCCAAGCAAAATGGCGGTAACTACTATCTCGAGTAAGGACGAGGTCTTGAGGATGAGAACGGGGTGTTGCGAGATATCAGCGATAACACCAGGGTGCTGCTATGGTGATACCATCGAACCCATCCGAATAATAGAATCGATTAATATTACCGCCAGGCGACCCACAAAGATCGAGGTCGAGCAATACCTGTACCTGGACAACATCGATTTCTCCGTGCCCGAACTGGCTGTCCCGAAAGTATCTCTCATAATCGGCATGGATTGCCCGACAGCCCACGAGAGACTACAGACCATTTTCGGTGATGACAGAGAGTGAGACCCGATGGCCATTCTCACGCCATTTGGATGGATGCTCACTGGCCCAATTAAGACGAGGACACCGTTTGGTGTGTCTGAGACATCAGGGTGCATGCTGTCCGGTACTATTGAGGACATAGAGGAGAAACCAATGACGGGTGATGGGGAGGACCCAAACAAGAAGCAGCCCGGGGAAGGACACTAGGAGTTGGGGATGGGTATGAATCTGGAATCATGCATAGTGGGGCGTGATGAAAGGGTGGAGGATAAGTCCATAGAAATACCGCTGATAGATGAGTCAGGAGGAGAAGCAACAGCAATAGAGTGGGCGGAGGAGAATGGGTTCAACGCGGAGGACCTGGAGGCGATGGGATGGAACATAGATGTTCCTGTCGAGTATTGGTATGAGGATGGAGAAGAGTGAACGGCGAGAGATCCAGAGAGATGTCCGGAACAGACGCCAGTCCAGTTGAGAAGCATACCGATGGGGAGGAGGTCAAGTAGGAGGACAGGGTGGGAGGGGAGAAGATGTGGGAAGATTAGACCAAGAGCGGAGAAGACTGGGAAGGAGTTACTAGTGGACTTCACACAGAGGCATCCGGAGGAGAAGACGAAAGGATACTACAAACTGCTACCAAAGGGTCACAAAGCGCATGCGCTACAAGACCCGTTTAGGGAGATGCACGATCGATGACTGGTTGGGACCTATGGGACGCCGTCATTGGACAATGCGATCCTCGAGCATTTTCGCTATGTAGTAAAGGGATACGAGGCGAAGTTCGGGATACCGAAGCATCCGAGGGAACCACCAAGGAAGGAGTGGAGGAGGTTTGTAGAATCCGTGAGCAGGGGTGGTTATATGGTTCTAGGCGATGAAGGGACTGTGGAGGATGACATGAAGGGCGGCATTCTACCGCCAAGCGACGACAAGATGAAGGGTGGCATTTTGCTGCCAGGGGACCATGAGGAGATCAGTGAGGTGACGGAAAGACCCAATTCAAGGGTGGAGGAGAAGGGAAGGTCAATTCCAAGAGAGTTGGAATTGACATGGAGAGTGGGGCGAAGATTAAGAGGACCTACAGGGGTGCAGTGGGAGAGTTGCCTGTTGGAAGAATCGCCCTTAGGTTGTTGAGTCATCCAATAAGTTGGACTGAGGGGGGGCGAAGATGGAAGGATTAGATTGGTGGAAGTGAGGATAGGAGGAAAGATAGGGGCCAAAGATAGGAAGACCTACAGAAGGGCGGTAGGAAAGTGTTGTCTATTGGAAGGGTCGCCTTAGAGTTTAGTA
Source organism: Nemertoderma westbladi (assembly GCA_032718475.1). Classification (NCBI taxonomy): domain Eukaryota; kingdom Metazoa; phylum Xenacoelomorpha; order Nemertodermatida; family Nemertodermatidae; genus Nemertoderma; species Nemertoderma westbladi. The sequence continues at coordinate 54,168 of JAUCBJ010004452.1, read as the reverse complement.
GTCCAATATATTGGACTGAGGGGGGTGGGAATGAGGGCGAGACGCCCTTCCCACACATAAAAACAAAAATAATAAGCAAAATAATAAAATAAGTACTTAGTAATGTAGATAGTAGATATTAGTAGGTAGTTAGAATTATGTATGTCGGAAGGGTACAATAATGTACCAACGTACCTAATTTAAGTACCGTAGAACCTGTGGGCACTGAGGGCGCCATGTCAGGAATTGGGGGGTATGTGTGCATACCGTAGTAGTAGGGTACATAGTACCGTAGAAGTTGTGGGTGCTGAGGGCGCCACATGAGGAATTGGGGGGTATGTGCGCATACCATAGTAGTAGGGTACATGGTACCATAGAACTTGTGGGCGCTGAGGGCACCACGTGAGGAATTGGGGGGTATGCACGCATACCGTAGTAGTAGGGTACATAGTACCGTAGAACTTGTGGGCGCTGAGGGTGCCACGTGAGGAATTGGGGGGTATGTAGGCATACCATAGTAGTAGGGTATATAGTACCGTAGAGCCTGTGGGCTCTGAGGGCGCCACATGAGGAATTGGGGGGTATGTATGCATACCGTAGTAGTAGGGTACACAGTACCGTAGAAGCTGTGGGCACTGAGGGCGCCACGTGAGGAATTGGGGGGTATGTACGCATACCAGAGTAGTAGGGTACATAGTACCGTAGAACTTGTGGGCACTGAGGGCGCCACGGAGGGAAGCGGGGGGCACATGGGTACAGCAGGATAGACTGTGTAGGCCTCACGAAATAGACTACTGTACCGCACAGCCCGTAGTGTAAGTATAGGCAATTGTTACAGAGCCAGAAAGCTGTCTGGTAGGAAGCTAGCGCAGTAATAAAAAATTATAGCTAGTCTTCTCTGTATACAAGTAGAGGGGTTACTTAAGTAACTAATCCGGTGACAGTTATTAATATCACAGGAAGGGGGAATATAAATAATAGCAAAACCAAGAAAAGCATAACGTAGGACATAGGCTATCACTGAATGAAACTTTTAACATCCTGTTTAACCACCCTCACTTAAACTGAGCCTTTGTAAGGCCCCACCAGTTAGGTGAGAGCGGGAAAGTTTGTGATGGCAGAGAAGTTAGTAAAGAGGAGAAAGTCGGAGAAGACTATCTCCTGGACATGCAAGTAGTCTATATGGCTATGATGAGACCAGAGGGGTTGGGATTGGTGGAGAACACGGGACATTGCGGAGCCATGGCGATGGGCCAACTAATGGGGCTCGTCTGCCACAAGCCGATGGACTGGAGCAAGTTCCGCTCCGTATTCTTCCAGGAACTTGCCAAAACAAACAGAACTTGCGAACTCGCTGAAATGGGGAGCGAGACCAGGAAAGCAGGAGGTATATCAGTTCCGAAGGCGAGCGATAAAGATATATCAGAAGAGATATATCTTACAGGAGGACTGGATAATGATAGGTTTATTAAACCTATTCATTACCGTGATTATCGGAAGAGAGCCGATGGCGTTTCTACTATCAGAAGCTGTGAGCGGATTCAATTCCACTCATTACCCCCATAGAGTTAGAGCAGTGGCGCCTTTTAGCAATATTGGGGATACGAGATTAATCCCAATTAACCTCGTATCACACAACCAATAACGGGGACAACAAACCCCAAAGAGCCACACAAAGGGAGGTCAGAGGTTAAACCTCCTGGAGAGGGAAAGTAACAGCAGCGGGGGGGGGAAGCACTCCCACAGAGGTGGGAGCCGAGAATTAGCGCACTAGCCAATCAGGGACAGGGAAGAGAGCATCCACTAGGTACTAAGGCCGCAGTAGTGTAAGAGTGAATATATATTATCAATCAACTTGCATTACCATTCAGTTATCTCAGTCACGTAGAGCAGATCGGTGACACTTTAGTACTGTCACCGTCCGTCACCTATATTATCAATCACTACCGGTACATCATTCTTTACTGCATTATTTCAACTGCGCTATTACATATATTATATTATCATCAGTTTATATCAAGATCAGAATAACAACAACAAACTCTTTTCTCGATCGTGCAGTGACGCGTAACATAAATTGACCGGTCGGGATCCTCTGATCTCGTCACAGTACTAAAGTCACCTAGTACTAAAGTCTAAGGTACTGCTAGAACTGTGACTGCCAGCCACCAGGGAGGATGCTAAAAGATGAGCGGAGAACCCTGAAATCTAGAGGGAGAGACGACACCGCCGCGGACCCTGGATGATACCAACGAAACGATCCGTGAGGCCGCGACGCGACAGTATCGACCCGCAATGCCGGACTCGCCGGAGAGAGACGATCCGGCAGCCCAAGCGGAGGGCGGCCATCTACCAGGACGAGAGGACGAGTCAACGCACGATGGCGGTCGAAGTACCGATGTCGCCGGCCAGCTACAGGCTGAGGGCGACGGATGGCCCACCGGAACGGCGACGGTGGGGCCGCCGGTACGACGCCGTACCAGGAGGGGAGGAGGAGAGGTCGGCGACGAGGACGTCGGAACCAGTGACTGGCTCCGACGAGCCTACAACGCAACAAAGAAACAGCTCAAGGAGGCCAGAGCCAGAGAAGGAGTAAAGATAGACCAAGGGAAGTTGAGCCAGCGACTAGGTGAGTCGAATAAACATTTTAGATACCTAGTTCGCTTCGGACAGGGAGAACTAGCCAGTGAGAGAGCGAGGGGGGTCGCCACTGAACTATTTGAACTGTGGCGATCCGGGATAATGGAGCCCCAAGTAGTGTACATAGGGCCGTATTTAGTGGATGCTAGGGGGATTAAGTTAGTGGGTTGGGCAGACCCGCACGAGGGCGAACCCGAGGTTAACTCCGAGGATTCGGTCTCGTCGGTTAGCGAGAACCCTGGAAAGTGGGGGAAAGTTAGTAGGACAGAGAGGCGACGGGAGTCCGTCGTGACCGATAAGTCCGCTACATCCTCCGCCAAAGCAAGAAGGGTGTTAGAGATAGATCTGGCGTGTCAACTAGACATTGCGGCGCTAGACCAGAAAGAATTAGAGAGGCAGTTGGATGAGGGAACTGCGTTATTAGAGAAAGAGAGAGAGTTAGTGAGAGAGAATAAAGAGAGGGCTGAGAGGGTGGCGAGAAACTGTAGAGAGCGGGAGGCGAGAGAGGCAGAGTTGGCCGAGCAGAGTTTACGGGAGGATAGAGAGAGAGAGAGAGCGGGAAAGTGTATGCGGGATGATATGCATGCCCGGCTAAGGGGGCTTATGCAGTATCAGGCCAAGCAGAAGCGCCGACTAGAACTGGCGCAGTTGGGACTATCGGAGAGTGAGGCTGGCTCGGGTAGTATTTACGAGGAGCCAGAAGTAGTGGAAACGTTTGTTAATATCCCACTTACAGGCACCGGACGACAGAACCAGAACTGGTGTAACCGTACGGGCGGGGGGGGGGGGGGGGTAATAAAAATACATTAGAAGAAATTAATATTAATAGTACCGTATTAGACAACCCTAACCAAACTTTCATTGCAGGAAGTAATGTTTTATCCGGTAATTCTAATTTAAATACAAATAATCCAAATAATAATTTTAATTTAAATACAGAAAATAATAATTTTAATTTAAATACAGAAAATAATAATTTTAATTTAAATACAGAAAATAATAATTCTAATTCAAATATTCAAAATAATCTGAATAATTCTAATGCGTCCCTGGAGGGCGCTGGGCTTTGGGGATGGTGCGGGTCTGCGGGGGAATGACCTCGCAGACCATTATTAACTCACGGTGCACCATTTTTAATTGTATGTTAAATCTTATTGTCTTAATTGTTTTGTTCTGATTGGTGGTGGGATGCTGGTGCAGTTTTATATTTAATTTTGGTTTAATGGATTTGGATATTATTAATAAAATAAATAATTATTATAATTAAAAAAAAATAATTCTAATTCAAATACACAAAATAATAATAATTTAAATTTAAATATACAGAATAATTCAAATAATTTGAATAATTTAGAAAATAATAATATTGATAACGGGGCTATTAATACTAATATAGAAGACACAGGTGGTCCGGCCAACCGAAGCCTGCAAGGCAACGTAGTTAGTACGCAGGGAGTAGCGGGGGTGAGTGACCCCGACGGGAGCTTGCAAGGCCACGTATGTTAGGCAGGGAGTAACGGGGGTGAGTCAACCCAACGGGAGCCTGCCAGGCCACGCAGTTGCACAGGGAGAGGCGGGGGTGAGTAGACCCAGCTGCAGTAGAGACAGTGCGTCGACTAGAGAGGGGTGTAGAAGCGAAGTAAGAGGTAGCGAAGTAAGAAGTGGCGAGTGGGGGGAGGGAGGCTACGGGCGCCCCACCACGGAAGATTAGTGGCGAGAGAGGGGGGGCAGAGAATGTCCCACAAGAGGGGCTTAGAAGCGAAGTAAGAGGTAGTGGAGTAAGAAGTGGCGAGTGGGGGGGGGGGGGGGGGGGGCTACGGGCACCCCACCACGGAAGATTAGTGGCGAGAGAGGGGGGGGCAGAGAGTGCCCCACAAGAAGGACGTAGAAGTGAAGTAAGAGGTAGTGAAGTAAGAAGCAGCAGGTGGGGGGGGGGGGGGGGGGCTACAGGCGCCCCACCACGAGAGATTAGTAGCGAGAGGGGGGGGGGGGCAGAGAATGTCCCACAGGCGTCGGCGAGATAGGTGAACCGCAGCACCCGACGACGGAGAATAGTAGGGGGATGGCGAGTATCCCCAGGAGGGTCCAGCCGGACAGAGTAGAGTCAGATGTTAGCGCCGAGAGTGGGCGAGCGAGAAGACGTCAGTCGGAAGAGAGAAGAAGAATAGTAGAGTGTAACCGGGAGGTCGAAGAGAGAAGAAGTGAAGAGAATAGAAGAATCGTTGCTACGAGCAACCGAAGAGTAAGGACAGATAGCGAACTGTCGGTAGTAGAGATGGAGTTAGGGAGTCAGTGGGGTCGAACTCCGGGAGATTGCCGTCGCCCTGGAGAGACGCACCACACGCCAGGAGAGGGGTACAGGACGTACCGATACGAAGACGAGAACAGGAGAGGGGATCGAAGAGAAACTTCCCGATGGGATATAGCTGCCGATCGAGAGTATGGTAGTCGCGGGGAGGTTCGAGATTCGAGAAGATTAAACCTCGGTTCGGAAGGGCACATGCAGACTGCAGAACATACTGTAGGCCTTACTGCACATACTATAGGCCATGCTGGGAGAGATAGTGTAGGCGATAGGGTAGCGCGAACGACGGGATTAGATCCGGAAGTCGCGGAGTACATGCCAGTAGGTAGGCAAGAAGTGGATAGGCCTATATCGGTACCAGCACAGCAGCATGACTATAATATGCAGGGACATAACATATATCCAGGGGAGGGGAGAGTTATTGCGGATAGGTGTATGGGCCCCAATATATTAACATCAACCCCAGTACCAAACATACTGGTGGGGAGGGGGGGGGGGGCAGGGTGACATTCCCCCATCACAATATCAACAATATACTCAAACAGGAATAAGAACATCGAATCCCCTGGACAAGAACAAATCTTGTGACACGGAAATATGGAGGGAGCCGTTACCCCCAATGATATATCCGACGCAAAGGAGGGCAACAGACAGGACAGGCGGACCGCACCCAACGGGAGAATCTGTACAGCATCCATCGAACCCATTGGAAGCACAGGCGATGGGAATGGCTACATTAATCGATGCATTGAAGACCAGAATCGAGTTACCACCTGTAGAACCATTTAAATTCGATGGAAGTAGGCCGGAAGAATACCTGCAATTTCGGCGCATGTACAGCAATGAAATATTGACAAAGAACCTGACACAGGCAGAGTGCCTAAAATATCTACAGGTGTATACAGGAGGCCCAGCATACGACATCGTGAGGCAGTACCAGGGCATCGAGGGAGGCTTCACGACAGCATGGCGGGCGCTAGACAGGGAGTACGGGCACCCGGCCAAGATTGGGTGGCCTACAGGATAACCCCGTTAGTATAAAGACGTTTGCGAACAAAGTTGAGAAGGCGCTAATCGTGTTGAAGATGCTAGACGCGCCATACGAACTCAACGCATCTAATAACATCACCACGATAGCGCAGGCACTGCCGATCTGGTTATGGAGCAAGTGGAGGAAGATCGCCTTCTCCACTCGGGAGAAGAAAGGTGCGGAGCCAGGGCTAGAGGAAATGTCAAACTTCTTCAACTACGAAGCCGAGTTGATTACAGACCCAGTCTATAGTGAGGATAGTTTGGGGAAGGCACCGAAGACCGAATACAACAGGCCTAAACCCGAACACAATCCTGCAGATCCATTCCCGAGAGTAAGACAATCGCTACCACACGCGGCCACACAGGGGACTGCTAGTCCACAGTTAGCTGGGAGTAAGGCCACACCGTGGCAGGGACAGAAAGAAAATAACAACACAAATAAACAAGATCCCAGCACACCCAGTAGGCCGAGTCCAGATAACCAAAACAGTAAACAGGTAGATATTGTTTCACCGTGCCACCATCGATGAAATAATATAATGAAAAAAGATCTACACCCAGAACTGCCATTGCAGTAAAAGCTTAGTTGCTTTTATATTAATAATAAATACGGCATACGGGGTCCATCGAAACACGTACATACATATATATAAATCAGTAAATAGTAAGCTTCAATCAATACCAAATACAGGGTTGGTTCAAAAACTATACGGTTGGTTGAATTCGAATACATGCAGCAACAGTCTGACAGTAGATAGATTCGAACCAGTTCTGTCTCCACTCCTCAAAGACATAAGTATAAACAATATTCACCACACAGCCGGTAGAAGCCTTACTGCCGTACAGCGGTAGGCCCATCTGTCCACCTCCAAACGCAATACAGCTATACACTGAAAAGGTAGGCCTACATTCAATGCAACAAAAATAATACAATAATACAATAATAAATTCTCGTACCGGTACTGCGGTAACCAGTATATCTGTCTCTCAAAATAACTTAAACGGGATTATACTTTTTTAAGTACAGTAGTAACTTTCGCTCATGAGCGAAACAGATATAAACCTACGCGCGATACGTGAGGGACTATACAGGGAACGCTACAATCCAGGATTCGAATGTCAACTGCATAGGGATGGAACCCATAAGACCATGAGTTGTAAGCACTGGCAAGCGTTGCCCAAACAAGATCGTGTAGCCTACACAGACGCAAACAGACTATGTCATCATTGTGTGGTAGAAGGACACAGATCCGGAGAGTGTAGATAAACAGCAATAGGAGAGGATGAGACTGGAGGCCAAACCATGGCTACGAGCACGACAGGAGTAAGGAGAAAGAGGAAAGTACTACTCGGGGTAGTACCAGTGAGATAACAGGACGAGGTGGCCGATCAGTCACAACATTAATGCTGGTCGACAGCGGAGCAGCCTTCACGCTGGTGGAGAATTGGGTGGCAGAAGAGATAGGGCTAAAGACGAGGCTGAATAGGATGGCGGTAACTACCGTCTCAAGTACGGATGAGGTCCTGGAGATGAGGACGGAGCGGTGCAAGATAGCAGCAATAGCACCGGGATGCGATTATGGGGCGATGATCGACCCCATCCAGGTGAATCGATAAATATCAATGCCAGGCGACCAACCAACATTGAAGTCGAACAATATAGATTCCTGGACAGTATCGATTTATCAATACCAGAGGTGGACGTTAGGAAGGTATCCATTATAGTAGGAATGGACTGCCCGACGGCCCACGAGAGAATGCAGACGGTCTTCAGCGAAGACAGACAGCGGGATCCGACGGCGATCCTCACGCTGTTCGGATGGACGCTTAGTGGCCCAGTTAAAACCAAGATTCCATCCAGGGTTACGGAGACATCAGGGTGCATGTTACCAGGCACCGTAGACGCAGAGGACGAAGAGAAGAAACCGGAGATGGTAGATGAGCCAGATGGGGAAGTAACAGTAGGGGAGTGGGCGGAGGAGAATGGATTTGATGCGGAAGACTTAGAGGCAATGGGATGGAACAAGGGTCCCAGCAAGTATCGGTATGGGGATGGAGAGGAGCGGACAGCGAGATGTCCGGAGGACAACCCGGAGGAGCGGACGGCGAGATGTCCGGAGGACAACAGTCCGGAGGAGTGTCGGAAGGAGTGTCCGGAGGAGTGTCCAGAGGAGTGTCCGGAAGAGACGCCGGTCCGGTTGAGAGGCATACCAACAAGGGGGAGGTCGAGTAAGAAGACAAGATGGAAAGGGATAGGATTACTATTGTTCGTTCTGTTTTGTCTGTTCTTTCAGTTTCTTTCCATTCTGCTGCCGGGAGGCGACCAGATGAAGGGTGGCATTTTGCTGCCAGGAGATCAGGGTATTGACAAGGCGGCGGAGTGACCCGATTTTAGGGTGGTAGAAGAGGGAGAACCAATTCCTGGTGAGTTGGAATTGGTGAGGAGAGTGTGGCGAATCCTACAGGACCTACAAGGGGAGCAGTGGTAGAGTGCCTGTTGGAAGAATCGCCCTCAAAGTTTAGATGAAGTTAGTTGAAGTTTAGTCGTCCAATATTTTGGACTGGGGGGGTGGGAATGAGGGCGAGACGGCCTTCCCACACATAAATAATTAAAAATAAGTAAAAATATAAAAATAATTAAATAAGAAAGTTAGAAGGTTAGAAGTTAGATAGTAAGTAGTAGTTAGAAGATAGTAAGTAAGTAGGAGTTAGTAAGAAAGTTAGTAAGAAGTTAGAAGTCGGCGGGTATAGGGAGTGTGGTATTAACATACCATGGGAGTAGGAGGGTACGTAGTACCATTAAGTTAGAAGTCGGCGGGTATAGGGAGTGTGGTATATAGACATACCACGGGAGTAGGAGGGTACGTAGTACCGGGAGGGTTAGAAGTCGGCGGGTATAGGGAGTGTGGTATATTGACATGCCACGAGTAGTAGCAGAGGGGTTGTGGGCACCGGAAGCGCCACGTAGAAAGAGAATAGAGGGGTTGTGGGCACCGGAAGCGCCACGTAGATAGAGGTAGTAGCAGAGTGGTTGTGGGCACCGAAAGCGCCACGTAGTCAGTAGAGTTAGTAGAGGTAGAGAGTTAGTAGAGGTAGAGAGCTAGTAGACTTAGAAGAGTTAGTAGAGAGTTAGTAGAAAGTAAGAAGGCTAGTATAGTTAGTATAGTTGGTATAGTTAGTAAAGTTAGCAGAGTTAGTAGAGTGAAGTAGCAAGTAAGTAGTAAGTAGATAGAATGATAGCACAGGGGTAACATAAGAGACTTAGCGCCTTTGAGGGCAGTATGAGAGGAGTATGGAGAGGAGCTGTTGGCGAGAGAGAGTGCAGACGAGTGCGATTCAGGTGTGGGGAGAGAGTAAGAGAGAGTAGAGAGGAGTTAGAGTGGAGCCAAAGTAGAGTAGAGTGAGAAGTTAGAGTTTGAGTGAGAGAGCTTTTAAAATTGTGTGAGAGAAATCCACAATTGTCTCAAACCGAGATGCCAGATGTCTTGGTGTAACATAGGTTGCGGTTGCACCAAGAGAGGGTAGTGACATCATACCCAGAGGGAGCAGCCTGGAAAGCCGACTCCAAGTAAGAGAACTCCACCCCACACCCGATAGTAGATCGGGTTCCAGCGGAATTGAAGTGCACTCAGTGGTTGATGCTATCTTCTCACCGGAAAGATAGCATGGGGGGGAGTGTGAGCGGATTCAATTTCGCTCATTACCCCCATAGAGTTAGAGCAGTGGCACCTTTTAGCAATATTGGGGATACGAGATTAATCCCAATTAACCTCGTATCACACAACCAATAACGGGGACAACAAACCCCAAAGAGCCACACAAAGGGAGGTCAGAGGTTAAACCTCCTGGTGAGGGAAAGTAACAGCAGTGGGGGGGAAGCACTCCCACAGAGGTGGGAGCCGAGAATTAGCGCACTAGCCAATCAGGGACAGGGAAGAGAGCATCCGCTAGGTACTAAGGCCACAGTAGTGTAAGAGTGAATATATATTATCAATCAACTTGCATTACCATTCAGTTATCTCAGTCACTTAGAGCAGATCGGTGACACTTTAGTACCGTCACTGTCCGTCACCTATATTATCAATCACTACCGGTACATCATTCTTTACTGCATTATTTCAACTGTGCTATTACATATATTATATTATCATCAGTTTATATCAAGATCAGAATAACAACAACAAACTCTTTTCGCGATCGTGCGGTCACGTGTAACATAAATTAACCGGTCGGGATCCTCTGATCCCGTCACAGAAGCACCTCTGAATCACAGGAGAGCCCTTAAGGTGGCCTTTGAAGGTCTTGTAGACCACCCGGGGCTGAAGGGCGAATCGGTATACTACGATAGCCGACACCTAGTGGACAGGGAGGTGAACACACCGTACAAGAGGTGGAAGAAGTTGGAAGCGGATAGAGTCGAGGAGAGGAGAGGAGACTGGAGGAGGTAGCGAGGAGAGAAAGGAGGGAGGCAGCAGAGAGAGAAGCGGACATAAGGGGAGAGGAATACGAGTTCGAAGCCCAGAACCTGGACGAACTGAGGTGGGGATTGGAGACCTCAGGTGAGTTTCTGGTGGACAAACTGGGATGGATGGAAGAATCACCGAAACAGTCGACATCGGGATTGCAAGCAATGCCCATGCCAGGGGGCTCAGAGGGCGATTTTGGAAGGAAGAGACGGAAGAAGCTGGAGGGGTGGAAAGTCATGGGCGGAAACCAAGGTGGAAAGGGACATAGTGGATCTACTGGGCTACTGGGTTCGGGTCCACTCCCGGTGAGAGAGGAAGAAGAGGACATGTTCGGGGCGATGCCGCTGATAGAGAGGATCGGCCACTCGGATACGGACTGGGTAGGCGGGAGGGTGGTGACGGCCAGCGGGACGAGAGCCTTCTGGGACAAACCCAGTAAGCGGGCCTGGGAGCATGGGAGCTGGCGATGGTTTTCGCGGCGAGTATGATCAGGTTGGGCGAGCAACCGGGAACGGCACCATGGGTAGTGTTTGGGAAAACGATGCCAAGGGTGGAGGAGGACATCGACATGGGTAGGGAACATAGCGTCCAGATGTTTGCCTACCAACGGCTCCATAGACCCAGGAGGCCACACGGAGCCAAGGACGACTTGGGGCGGGGCACTGTGGGAGACTAACCCACCAGGAAAAGAGCAGCCTGTATTGTTTCCAGAAGGGGACGTCCTGTCTCTACTGCCGCGAGTCGACCCATAGGATGGGTGCGTGTCCGAGGCTGCACAACCGATGCTCAAAGTGCAACTTCCGAGGGCACTTTGGGTATCAGTGCGATTGGATGGACGACGAGGAGAAGTTCTGGATCTTCGAGGAGTGGGCCAACGTCGGAGTCATGACACGACAAAGGATGAAGGCCCAGGAGTTCCAGTGGGGCTTCTTTAATATCAACGCGGGAGCCCACCAGGAGATTACCAAGAGGAGACTACCATTCACATATCAGGAGGTAGCAACAGCGGCATCGTATGGAGGAGTCATTAACACTCAGAGATACCTAGACAGATGGTCGCCAGAAAATATAATCGAGTTCAGGGACTTTCAGGCGGAGCACGTGCCGCGGGCGATGAAAATGATCCTGTGGGATGCTACCAGAGGGAAACAGGAGGGATACTCAGAGGGACCAACTGCGAAGCGATACCGGGAGTTGATAACACCTGCTCCTAAAGATCCAACGACGGGGCTTAGTAAGACGGTATCGGCAAGGATGAGGAGTCTCAAGGAGGATAAGCTGGAGGGAAGGAAACGGCTCAGACAAGATGACGATAGGAGCAAAGAACTCAGATGGTTTCCGAAGATGGGAGGAGCGAACTAGAACTCAGGAACAGGGGTGTGGGTGTGCCTGGAAGGCACCACATGTAGGAAAGAGTACAAACTCCTAAGTGCAAATAGTCAAGTGCAATTAGTATGTACGTATGTAGATAATTAATTAATAAGCGAATATATAATCAATGTAAGTACTATAGTCATATACAACCTTTTCCAACTAGCTACTGGGATTGGGGACCAATTGACTACGACAGGAGGATGAGACATTAGATGGATCCCATTTCTCAAGTGTGGCCACACTAATGAGAATGTGGAAGCCTGACAGGTGGGCACGAAGAATGGGAATAAAATATCGGTTGAGTATAGGGGATTGGGGGAAGAATGGGGAGGATGCGTAGGGGTGTGAAGAAGTGAACGGAGTGCAATTCAAGCGTGGGGAGCGAGCATTGAAGGAGGATGAGTCCCAAAGGGACTGGTGAGAGAGGAAGGGACAAAGGTCCATGAGGAAAATTTGAGAAAAATTGTGTGGAGAGTGAGGACAATGACCTCAAACAGAGACACCAGATACCTTGGTGCAACATAGCTCGCGATTGCACCAAGGATGGGTAGTAATAACAGACCCATGGGGGCCGGTCTGGAGAGCCGACCCCGATAAGAAAACTCCACCCCACATCCAATGATAGATTGGATTCTAGCGGAATTGAAGTGCACTTAAGGTTGATGCTATCTTCTCACCGGGAAGATAGCATGGGGGGAGTGTAAGCAGATTCAATTCCCTACATTGCCCACCCAAAATGGGACCAGTGGCGTTTTACCAATATAGTTGGCGATGTGAGATTACCAATAATAATCTCACCTCATAACCAACTCGGGGGAGGGATACATGCCCTAAGCCACAGAGAGAGGTGAGAGGTCAAACCACCTCAGAGGGACAAACCAGCTAGAGAGGCTAGCAGCAGGGGGTAACACCAACAGGGAGTGGCGAGGCGAGAATTAATAGTTAAGCCAATAGCTGCCACTAAGTGGATTGGGAGGATAGGAATGCATCCATTGGGTACCAAAGGCCACACAGTAGTATAGGACTGAAACCAATATGTATCAATTATATAGTTACTCTAATTTCTGATTTACCGGTCAGTTGATTTTCTCACAGTTACAGACAGGCATAGTTTTTGACCGTCATTTATATATCATTTGCTGTTACTATACTGTTGTATGATTAACTCATAATATCTGTATTATTCCGACTGTGCTATTATCGCTGAGGTTATTAATACTGAGAAACAAACTACATTGTTTTCCCATCGGCCTTCGGCCAAAGATATTATACCAGCAGCCCAGCAATAAAGTGACGCATACAATCTAACCGGTCGGGTTCTCACTGACAACTCAACGATCCCGTCACAGTATTTCCGCCAAATACATCCGGAAATATTTAAGAAACATTAACCCTAATAATATTGAATCTTATAATTTGATTAGCTATATTAGCAGAGATCCCGAATACGGTGAGACGTTTGTAAATGAGCACCTTGAGTTACAAGAAGTCCACCGATGTCCTTATGAGTACAAAGCGGGAGAAAAGAAATTAGAAAGAACTGTTAAACCCTGAAAATTCCTAACTACTCATGGTCAACCTACGGCGTTCGTACAAACAACTAAGACAGGACCAGTACAGGCTGCTGTCCTGAGACGGGCCTTAAAGGTTGTGCGCCCTTGATTCCTTGGGTCCTCTGATAAATGTATAGATTTTGCAGCCCAATCAAAGGAGAGAAGTGAACCTTCTATCGATATTCCTCCTCGACCGGCGGATACACCACCGAAATCCAAATCCTTCTGATGCAATTGTATTGCACCCTTCCCCCAAGAGTTATAGCCCTCCTAGTAAAGTGGCTCGCGCAGGCTAGAAAAAACCACTCAAAAGTTTAAGAAACTCCGTAAACGTCATTCTGGAAAGAAGGATTGATTGTTTAGAGTTGTAAATTTATTAGAAACTGTGACTCTAGGTATATGTTATAGATTTAAGTCCCATTTTCTGGGAGCAGTGTTAAAGCTTTTGCGGCAAAAATGCATCTTTTTTGTGCAATACGCGAACTACTCTAAAACTGGCATTATCTCGAGAGATTGGAGAACATATAAAACTTACGCCCTCTAGCGTTTATTTTGGTACAGAGTTATAATGCCAAAATTTATCTTTGTCCCGTATCCTCTATGTTATTTTTCGGCCAATGACCACAATTTTCACTTTACATCTTCTTGAGGCCTTGTTTATATATGAATATGCCGCAGTTCGACAAAATCATTCATTCTGAATTCTGCCCAAGACCATCAGTGGCTGGAGTGCTACAGATTATAGTTAATTATCTCTCGGTAATCTATCCCCATTTACTATAGTCAGTCTCTGCACTCTCTGCACTTGCAGCAAACATCTGACTGTTGATTAACTGCCTGCACTGTATATTTTATACCGTTTTATACTGTTATTCATTGTTGTTTGGTAACATATTTAATGGATGTTTATATTTGGAGAATACATACAAATAATCGATAATTCCCCCTAACTTTCTTTATTATTGAGGTAAGCAGAAGGAACAATTAGTAACAATTCCTTGGCTCAAACTACAGTGGACCTTATGAATTTTATGCTATTTCATAACCCCAACGTAAGCGAGCTAAATTTATCCATATATATTAGTAAAATTGGTAGTAGTCGGCAAATTAGTGTGTTTCATTTTTATTGTCCATAAAATGAGTGCGAGTGAATAATTCTACATTCCTAAAGAATGTGAAACAGTGATAACCTGTAACAATCGTTGTAATTAGTATAAGTCAGAACTCTGTCTGATATTTAAAGCGCAGCATCTAAAGGACCTGTTGATATTTCCCTGAAAGTAAACATAGTTTTTGGAGATTATATAGTAGAGATCAATCGAATAATACAAATTAGCCTACCTCAATCTAGCCTATAGAATTCAGTCTCCCACACGCGGTGGGTCATACGCCGCGCTAGACTGGCTTCTACTGTGGTCATATTTTGTGCGGGCTGTCAGGCAACATAAGACACGTAAATTAGCAGTTTAAACTGTTAAAGGTCTAAAAGTGCGAACAATATAAGCAATCAAAGGTTGCATGGTCTTGCACCTGTGCGAGGCTATTTTATTCTATTTAATAAATTCATCACATTCTGGAACATTTTGTTTATCCAATACGTTGCTGGGCAACAGTCCAATACCTCTTTAATCATACTATTACGTATCTATTCATACATTAAGGGGGGGAGGGTGGGGACCCCCTCCCCCCCCCCCCCCCCCTTAACCACTTTTTTTTAATGACCTACTTTGGGTTTTAGTTTAAGATAACAATTTTATTGTCGCCAGCCAATGTCTGGAAGATCAAATAGTCTCCAAACGTAAATTTGAAAATTTTTGGCCAATATTGGTCCAAATTTCTTGAAATCAACTTTTTTGGATTCAGAACGTTTGACTCTACAAAATTTACCTAAATTAATTAATTTTAATTATTTTAGTTTAAATCAAATTTTTTCGAAATTCTACACGATAAATGTCAAATAACTGCCGAAACCCTTTCGAATGAGCCTAAAATCATCAGATTTGGATGAATAGTGGCGGAGCAGTAGTGTTTTAAAATTTAAAAATGTTATTCTGAGATAATTGCCCTTAAAGTTTGAACCTTCCCGCGCAAAAACTATCTGTTTATGTGAGAATGTCTGTCAATATATACTGTACATATAAAAACACGAAAGAATTAAATTGAATTAAAGGTAACGTCATTACAACGGTATGTACTGACTAACAACGAATCAGGACATTATAGTATATAGGACATACAGTAGGACAAAATAGTACTCAGCCCGTAGGGCCAACAAAGGACACATTCAAAACGAACAAAAAACAACAAACAAAAACATATAATAACATGCTCAAAATCAGGTATGTATTGCACCCCAACCCTAAGCCTAACCGCCATACACTAAATGATAGGCCTACTGGTAGTAAACTGCCCAAAAGCTAGCCTGTATTCTATAAGAAAATATATGACATTTTTTAGAATGCCACCTCAAATTAGATAATTTCACACCAAAAAACTTTTTTTGTCACCAGATATTTTTTTTGTAGCACCAATTTACATCCCTGAATTTTGAATATTTCTCTCACCAATAAAAACAATTATTCATCCCCCAAATACAATAATTCATCCCAAAAACAATTATTAACCCCCACCCCTCCCCCAAAAAAAACAATTATTCATCCCCCAAAAAAAACAATTATTCATCCCCCAAAAACAATTATTCATCCCCCAAAAACAATTATTCATCCCCCAAAAAAAACAATTATTCATCCCCCAAAAACAATTATTCATCCCCCAAAAACAATTATTCACATCCCAAAAACAATTATTCATTCCCCCAAAAACAATTATTCACATCCCAAAAACAATTATTCATTCCCCCAAAAACAATTATTCACATCCCCAAAACCATTATTAAATCTCCCCAAAATAATTACTTGTCAAAAAAAAACAATTCTTCCAGCACCAAATACTATATTTTATGGAAAATTTATTTATACAAATTCATTGATTATTTATCAATGGACAAACTGGTTGGTTGCTAGGACAAACTGGTAGGTTGCTAGGACAAACACACACAGCACATAAAATATTGGATTTTACAACTTGCAGTCGCGAATTCTGCTCTACTTCATAAGATGATAATTAAAGTTAACGACATACTGACTAACGGGGGCGTGTTCAATATTAACAAGAGTCTTACACCCCACAAACTACAAACAATTTATAGAATCAGGACATTAACCCAAAAATAGTACTCGGTCCATAAGGCCGTCGCAGGTGTCAGAGATTAGCAACTTACTGGTCTGTGACACCGAAATTCAACCATATTTTTTACAAAAATTAATTATTTTTTCCCCTAATCTACCCATTTTGCGGCGTAAAAAATGCCATATATTTTCTTATCGAATATAGGCTTAGCTTTCGTGCAGTTTACTACCAGTAGGCCTATCATTTAGTGTATGGCGGTTAGGTTTATTGTGAGTGTTGCGATACATGTTGAGCATGTTATTATATATGTTTTTGTTTGTTGTTTTTTGTTTGTCTTGATTGTGTCATTTGATGCCCTATGTCCTGATTCTATATATTTTTTGTAGTTGGTGTGGTGTAAGTTTATATTTTAGTTAATAAATATGTAAGAATGTGTGTCAATATATATCTATCAACAAGAAAGCAAAAACCATGCTAAGATTTTTGACATGGGGGTTTTCATTGTCGCTGATTTCATTTCTGAATTTCTGAGGCCAGGTTTCACTTTTAAAGAAATCTTGTTAGTCTGTCTGTCGGTCTATCTTACTATCCGACAATCTGTCCGTCAAATATATTGAAAGGGCACACCATATCTAGCAAAAAGTTTGGCTATAGGGGTTTTCATGGTCGCTGAATTCATTTCGAGTGTCAGTTTTAACATTTGATGACTAACAAATTGTCTGAATTGACTGAAATTGACAGAAAAGGACAGGCACACAGACAGAAGAGACGACAGAAAAGACAAGGCCAAATTTTAATAATGACATCAGAAAAGAAATCACACAATCGAATTTTTAGTCAGATAGTATGCTTTTTATTGATGGACAGACATACTGACGGGGGGTTCCCCACCGCCCCCCCCCCCCCCCCCCACCTTAATCTAAGATATAGGGGGGGGGGGGGGGGGGGGTCCATGTACCTGAATGACGACACTATATTCCAGGACATACTACTACTACTAGGATCGGTATGCTTTACGTTTTAGCGGTACGTTTTAAGAATGCTGTGCCGGCTTGTCGTCTTGTCGACAAAATTGCGCCGCCACAACTCCCTATCACCCATGACATTTGCTAGATCATCCGCATCTTCAAGGCCAGTGTCCTTTAAATTGCGTCTCAAGAAAGTCATCACCACCATGCCACCATGCTTCTTCATGCTTATTCTACCATGCTTATTCACTCCATAAGGCTGCCAAAGTACAAGATTATGCACTGACTGGTCCTCACGGCGAAAGCAATGTCCTGCAAAGCGGAGGCGACTTTGTTCTAGTGTCAAGCTAGGGGGAACCAATGAGACACCTCCAATGTTATATAGTGTCTGATTGGATATGTGTGCATTGTACTTGACACAAAGAACCCGACGTAGCATTATTGTGAAGGTACCATCCCGAGATTTGGTGTCCTCGGCAGTTAAAGCCCAGCATGGACTCCCATAGAGGAGTACTGGAACTACTGCTGCTCTAAATAACCGGATCTTAAGTTTCCGATTAATTCTCGGTGACTTCCAAATCCTGGAAAGCCTATTCAAGGCTGCCCATGCCTTTCCCTTACGTATTCGAAGGTCCTCACCTGACTTCCGGATCCATGATCCCAGGTAACAGAAGTCATCCACATGCTCAAGCAAACTATCCTTTGAGCTTATGCTAATCCGGTCAGAGACTTGCTGAGGACTTTCAGAGTTAACTGTCATAATTTTTTTCTTTTAATAATTATAATAATTTTATAATATTAATAATATTAATATTTATTTTATTGGATAATTTTAATTTTTAATAATTCTTTTTGGAGTTAATAAATAGACCAACACTAGAAGCAGCCTGTTCTAATGAGGTGAGGAACCGTTGGGCTCTCTCTAGTGATTCTGAGAGTACTCCTAAGTCATCAGCAAAGTCTAGAACAGTTAGGTACTTGGCAGGATTTCCTCGACTTCTGGAGCCAGGACTCCAGGACAAATGTAAAATGTGTAAATGTGTAATTCTATTTTAATGTTGTAAGAATCATTTTGTTATTGTATAAATATTTTACGAATATTCATCTTCATCAATTATTATGATATTAATTAATAGTACCTATTAGAATTCTAGAACATTTTGTAGTTATATTTCTAGAATATTTTCTGATTTATGGGAACAATATCAGACTTGTTGATTCTTGTTGAGGTTTATAAAATAAATCCTCGTAATATATTAAACAAGTCTATATTTCAAATTTCCCTTTCTTTGAATCGTCTAAAACTGTTACTATATGGCGAGGCATTGTTACTTTAGAAAACAAACATTATAAAGTTTGTTATGTTTCAATTAAATGTTTAATATTTATTAACAAATATTTAAAAACAAATATTTTAAATATTTATCGTTATTTAATTACAAACACAATTCAAGGTTGGTCGGGGGCTGGGGGGTGGTCACCGCATAACAATTTATTACTTATGTGTAGCTAAGTACCTAAGCACTGGGAAGCAGCACCACAAACTTGCACCAATAGCGGTTCTATTTGTTTTCTTGATGAAGGGCCGAGTCGTATCTGTATGTAAATAATTCAAAGCCGTGAATTTTGAAATGTTCGCCTTAGTCATTCACCTACCGTTGTTGATAGTGTTGCCCTGTTCACTTACCGTCACATCCTGGTCTTGACTAACGCGTTCGAACAAGTGTGAACATGTTCCACCTTACAACCTGCAAGACTTACAAGAGAATGATAAACAACTTCAAAGACAAGCTTGTCAGATGGGGGATAAACGCTACGCTTATACCTACTCTTACACCAACATGTACCACAAACGGTAGGCCTATACAACTGACAGGTGATTCTCAATTCAATTGGTGTTTCTACAATATTCCTAACTCAACTCTCGTTTATTGTTATGGTCAGCGGTCAGCGAGCGGTGCGGTCTAGCAGCGGTGGTCAGTGGCAGTGGTCCGGGGGGGGGGGGGATCATTTTGCCACAGCGCTTCTAGTTCAAATAATATCCGTACCTAAACGAAAAACGAACTTATATTATCATTAAATAGTGAATGATTGACAGCTCTTCAGCATTGGTAAAATATCCATTCGAAATTATATATTTGAACTTTAAGTTCATAACAACAGTTCTTTACATTGACACGGCGCATATTAAGCCGTTCAAATGGAGTTCGGGAAATAATTAGTTGAACGGATAATTTTATAACGAATATCTAACGTTTATAAGATGACGTCGAATGAACGTTTTTGGAGTTTAAACGGGACAAATCCCTTCCTAGATGAACGTGTACGTACAGTGAGAGTGAACGCAGCTGGAACGTTATCAGAACAAGATTGATCGATGTTATCCACGTTCCACGTTATTAGAACTATTCTAAACGTAACGTGAACGTTGTGCTGCTAGGGTTTCCGTAAGGTGAACGTTGTGCTGCTAGGGTTTCCGTAAGGTGAACGTTGGGCTGCTAGGGTTTCCGTAAGGTGAACGTTATGCTGCTATGGTTTCCGTAAGGTGAACGTTGTGCTGCTAGGGTTTCCGTAAGGTGAACGTTGTGCTGCTAGGTGAACGTTATGCTGCTAGGGTTTCCGTAAGGTGAACGTTGTGCTGCTAGGGTTTCCGTAAGGTGAACGTTGTGCTGCTAGGGTTTCCGTAAGGTGAACGTTGGGCTGCTAGGGTTTCCGTAAGGTGAACGTTGTGCTGCTAGGGTTTCCGTAAGGTGAACGTTGTGCTGCTAGGGTTTCCGTAAGGTGAACGTTGTGCTGCTAGGTGAACGTTGTGCTGCTAGGGTCTCCGTAAGGTGAACGTTGTGCTGCTAGGGTTTCCGTAAGGTGAACGTTGTGCTGCTAGGTGAACGTTGTGCTGCTAGGTGAACGTTGTGCTGCTAGGTGAACGTTGTGCTGCTAGGGTTTCCGTAAGGTGAACGTTGTGCTGCGGGTTTCACTGGGACTGCGCAGTTTTGCCCGCGAGAACGCTTCGCCCGGAGCAATCTTCGCCCTCAATATGAGTGTTAACAAACCCGTTTATTGTTTTGGTTAGAAAAATTCGTCTCTGTAACCTATCGTGTCTGTAACCTGCTCCTTTCCCCCGATTGAGTGAAGGTTGTTAATTTACTTCGTATATAATACTTGCGTACACAACCACCTTACACACATCGATAATAACTTGAGAGATATGTAGGTTGCGTTGTATAGTAATTAAGCTGTCCACTAATAATATTCAACAATAACTATTTTAATGTTGCTGCCAACAGATTTCCACCGTGACCCAGGCCTGTTTTCTGCATGAATGAATGACTTTTTTTTATCCCATTGTTATAACAAAAAGTTTGGCTGCCAGTTAGTAAAGCCCCTTACAATCCTAACTAACTAATTAGTTATCTAAAATATATTAGTTCACTACAGAATACAGTTGAGTTACAGTTGGGGCTTATTGAATTAACTTTGGCAATGTTGCCTCTAACAATGGGATCTCTTGAACGAAACAATACAACTAACTTGAGCGCCGCTTTATACTGTTATAAGCTCGTGGGAATTACAATTATTGTCTTCATGAATGCGACCGAATAATAAATAGCGAATATTTAGTTATGTAGCCTGCAACTACACAATCTGATCGGATTCTCAAGAATGCGGGACTAGAGATTGTTGACGAGTTGGCAACTTCTACGTCGAAACGATACGATTCGAAATCCAATTTAAAAAAATTCGTATCAAAAAATTTTGCTAGTTTAATAATGTTAATCCGTATCCGCAGTGCCAAATCGGGGAAAGAAATTTAGGACGTACCGGTACATCCGGAGCCGGAGCTGAAGAGAAACTCCCTCTTTGGTAAATCCTCTACTCGTCTAAATCCTCAAGAACTCTTTATATACTATGTTTTGTTTCAACCCCATACCCAACATTGTTCCAATTCTTACATACTCTGTTTTGTTTCAACCCCATACCCAGCATTGTTACAATTCTTACATACTCTGTTTTGTTTCAACCCCATACCCAACATTGTTCCAATTCTTGCATACTCTGTTTTGTTTCAACCCCATACCCAACATTGTTCCAATTCTTACATACTCTGTTTTATTTCAACCCCGTACCCAACATTGTTCGAATTCTTTCATAATCTGTTTTGTTTCAACCCCATACCCAACATTGTTCCAATTCTTGCATACTCTGTTTTGTTTCAACCCCATACCCAACATTGTTCCAATTCTTGCATGCTCTGTTTTATTTCAACCCCGTACCCAATATTGTTCGAATTCTTTCATAATCTGTTTTGTTTCAACCCCATACCCAACATTGTTCCAATTCTTGCATACTCTGTTTTGTTTCAACCCCATACCCAACATTGTTCCAATTCTTGCATACTCTGTTTTGTTTCAACCCCATACCCAACATTGTTCCAATTCTTACATACTCTGTTTTATTTCAACCCCATACCCAACATTGTTCCAATTCTTGCATGCTCTGTTTTATTTCAACCCCGTACCCAACATTGTTCGAATTCTTTCATAATCTGTTTTGTTTCAACCCCATACCCAACATTGTTCCAATTCTTGCATACTCTGTTTTGTTTCAACCCCATACCCAACATTGTTCCAATTCTTGCATGCTCTGTTTTATTTCAACCCCGTACCCAACATTGTTCGAATTCTTTCATAATCTGTTTTGTTTCAACCCCATACCCAACATTGTTCGAATTCTTTCATAATCTGTTTTGTTTCAACCCCATACCCAACATTGTTCCAATTCTTGCATGCTCTGTTTTATTTCAACCCCGTACCCAACATTGTTCGAATACTTTCATAATCTGTTTTGTTTCAACCCCATACCCAACATTGTTCCAATTCTTACATACTCTGTTTTGTTTCAACCCCATACCCAACATTGTTCCAATTCTTGCATGCTCTGTTTTATTTCAACCCCGTACCCAACATTGTTCGAATTCTTTCATAATCTGTTTTGTTTCAACCCCATACCCAACATTGTTCCAATTCTTACATACTCTGTTTTGTTTCAACCCCATACCCAACATTGTTCCAATTCTTGCATGCTCTGTTTTATTTTAACCCCGTACCCAACATTGTTCGAATTCTTTCATAATCTGTTTTGTTTCAACCCCATACCCAACATTGTTCCAATTCTTGCATACTCTGTTTTGTTTCAACCCCATACCCAACATTGTTCCAATTCTTGCATGCTCTGTTTTGTTTCAACCCCATACCCAACATTGTTCCAATTCTTGCATACTCTGTTTTGTTTCAACCCCATACCCAACATTGTTCCAATTCTTACATACTCTGTTTTGTTTCAACCCCATACCCAACATTGTTCCAATTCTTGCATGCTCTGTTTTATTTCAACCCCGTACCCAACATTGTTCGAATTCTTTCATAATCTGTTTTGTTTCAACCCCATACCCAACATTGTTCCAATTCTTGCATACTCTGTTTTGTTTCAACCCCATACCCAACATTGTTCCAATTCTTGCATGCTCTGTTTTATTTCAACCCCGTACCCAACATTGTTCGAATTCTTTCATAATCTGTTTTGTTTCAACCCCATACCCAACATTGTTACAATTCTTGCATACTCTGTTTTGTTTCAACCCCATACCCAGCATTGTTACAATTCTTACATACTCTGTTTTATTTCAACCCCGTACCCAACATTGTTCGAATTCTTTCATAATCTGTTTTGTTTCAACCCCATACCCAACATTGTTACAATTCTTGCATACTCTGTTTTGTTTCAACCCCATACCCAACATTGTTCCAATTCTTGCATACTCTGTTTTGTTTCAACCCCATACCCAACATTGTTACAATTCTTGCATACTCTGTTTTGTTTCAACCCCATACCCAACATTGTTCCAATTCTTGCATGCTCTGTTTTATTTCAACCCCGTACCCAACATTGTTCGAATTCTTTCATAATCTGTTTTGTTTCAACCCCATACCCAACATTGTTACAATTCTTGCATACTCTGTTTTGTTTCAACCCCATACCCAGCATTGTTACAATTCTTACATACTCTGTTTTATTTCAACCCCGTACCCAACATTGTTCGAATTCTTTCATAATCTGTTTTGTTTCAACCCCATACCCAACATTGTTACAATTCTTGCATACTCTGTTTTGTTTCAACCCCATACCCAGCATTGTTACAATTCTTACATACTCTGTTTTATTTCAACCCCGTACCCAACATTGTTCGAATTCTTTCATAATCTGTTTTGTTTCAACCCCATACCCAACATTGTTACAATTCTTGCATACTCTGTTTTGTTTCAACCCCATACCCAACATTGTTCCAATTCTTGCATACTCTGTTTTGTTTCAACCCCATACCCAACATTGTTACAATTCTTGCATACTCTGTTTTGTTTCAACCCCATACCCAACATTGTTCCAATTCTTGCATGCTCTGTTTTATTTCAACCCCGTACCCAACATTGTTCGAATTCTTTCATAATCTGTTTTGTTTCAACCCCATACCCAACATTGTTCCAATTCTTACATACTCTGTTTTGTTTCAACCCCATACCCAACATTGTTCCAATTCTTGCATGCTCTGTTTTATTTCAACCCCGTACCCAACATTGTTCGAATTCTTTCATAATCTGTTTTGTTTCAACCCCATACCCAACATTGTTCCAATTCTTGCATACTCTGTTTTGTTTCAACCCCATACCCAACATTGTTCCAATTCTTGCATGCTCTGTTTTGTTTCAACCCCATACCCAACATTGTTCCAATTCTTGCATACTCTGTTTTGTTTCAACCCCATACCCAACATTGTTCCAATTCTTGCATACTCTGTTTTGTTTCAACCCCATACCCAACATTGTTCCAATTCTTGCATGCTCTGTTTTATTTCAACCCCGTACCCAACATTGTTCGAATTCTTTCATAATCTGTTTTGTTTCAACCCCATACCCAACATTGTTACAATTCTTGCATACTCTGTTTTGTTTCAACCCCATACCCAGCATTGTTACAATTCTTACATACTCTGTTTTATTTCAACCCCGTACCCAACATTGTTCGAATTCTTTCATAATCTGTTTTGTTTCAACCCCATACCCAACATTGTTACAATTCTTGCATACTCTGTTTTGTTTCAACCCCATACCCAACATTGTTCCAATTCTTGCATACTCTGTTTTGTTTCAACCCCATACCCAACATTGTTACAATTCTTGCATACTCTGTTTTGTTTCAACCCCATACCCAACATTGTTCTAATTCTTGCATACTCTGTTTTGTTTCAACCCCATACCCAATATTGTTCCAATTCTTGCATACTCTGTTTTGTTTCAACCCCATACCCAACATTGTTCCAATTCTTGCATACTCTGTTTTGTTTCAACCCCATACCCAACATTATTCAAATTCTTACAAACTCTGTTTTGTTTCAACCCCATAGCCAACATTATTCCAATTCTTACATACTCTGTTTTGTTTCAACGCCATACCCAACATTGTTCCAATTCTTGCATACTCTGTTTTGTTTCAACCCCATACCCAATATTGTTCCAATTCTTGCATACTCTGTTTTGTTTCAACCCCATACCCAACATTGTTCCAATTCTTGCATACTCTGTTTTGTTTCAACCCCATACCCAACATTATTCAAATTCTTACAAACTCTGTTTTGTTTCAACCCCATACCCAACATTATTCCAATTCTTACATACTCTGTTTTGTTTCAACCCCATACCTAACATTGTTCCAATTCTTGCATACTCTGTTTTGTTTCAACCCCATACCCAACATTATTCAAATTCTTACATACTCTGTTTTGTTTCAACCACATAACATACCTTAACATTATTCCAATTCTTACATACTCTGTTTTGTTTCAACCCCATACCCAACATTGTTCCAATTCTTGCATACTCTGTTTTGTTTCAACCCCATACCCAACATTGTTCCAATTCTTGCATACTCTGTTTTGTTTCAACCCCATACCCAACATTATTCAAATTCTTACAAACTCTGTTTTGTTTCAACCCCATACCCAACATTATTCCAATTCTTACATACTCTGTTTTGTTTCAACCCCATACCTAACATTGTTCCAATTCTTGCATACTCTGTTTTGTTTCAACCCCATACCCAACATTATTCAAATTCTTACATACTCTGTTTTGTTTCAACCACATAACATACCTTAACATTGTTCCAATTCTTACATACTCTGTTTTGTTTCAACCCCATACCCAACATTATTCCAATTCTTACATACTCTGTTTTGTTTCAACCCCATACCCAACATTATTCCAATTCTTACATACTCTGTTTTGTTTCAACCCCATACCTAACATTGTTCCAATTCTTGCATACTCTGTTTTGTTTCAACCCCATACTCAACATTATTCCAATTCTTACATACTCTGTTTTGTTTCAACCCCATACCAAACATTGTTCCAATTCTTACATACTCTGTTTTGTTTCAACCCCATACCCAACATTAATCCAATTCTTACATACTCTGTTTTGTTTCAACCCCATACCCAACATTATTCAAATTCTTACATACTCTGTTTTGTTTCAACCCCATACCTAACATTGTTCCAATTCTTGCATTCTCTGTTTTGTTTCAACCCCATACCCAACATTATTCAAATTCTTACATACTCTGTTTTGTTTCAACCACATAACATACCTTAACATTGTTCCAATTCTTACACAATCTGTTTTGTTTCAACCCCATACCCAACATTGTTCCAATTCTTGCATACTCTGTTTTGTTTCAACCCCATACCCAACATTATTCAAATTCTTACATACTCTGTTTTGTTTCAACCCCATACCTAACATTGTTCCAATTCTTGCATACTCTGTTTTGTTTCAACCCCATACCCAACATTATTCAAATTCTTACATACTCTGTTTTGTTTCAACCACATACCTTAACATTGTTCCAATTCTTACACAATCTGTTTTGTTTCAACCCCATACCCAACATTGCTCCAATTCTTGCATACTCTGTTTTGTTTCAACCCCATACCCAACATTATTCAAATTCTTACATACTCTGTTTTGTTTCAACCCCATACCCAACATTGTTCCAATTCTTGCATACTCTGTTTTGTTTCAACCCCATACCCAACATTATTCAAATTCTTACATACTCTGTTTTGTTTCAACCCCATAACAAATATTGTTCATTCTTACATACTATGTTTTGTTTCAACCCCATACCCAACATTGTTCCATTCTTACATAATATATTTTGTTTCAACCCCATACCCAACATTGTTCCAATTCTTACATACTCTGTTTTGTTTCAAACCCCATAACAAATATTGTTCCATTCTTACATACTATGTTTTGTTTCAACCCCATACCCAACATTGTTCCATTCTTACATAATATATTTTGTTTTAACCCCATACCCAACATTGTTCCAATTCTTACGTACTCTGTTTTGTTTCAACCCCATAACAAATATTGTTCCAATTCTTACATACTCTGTATTGTTTCAACCCCATACCCAACATTATTCCAATTCTTACATGGGGTACTCTGATTTTTTTTAACCCCATACCAAACATTATTCAAATTCTTACATACTCTGTTTTGTTTCAACCTCATACCCAAAATTATTCAAATTCTTACATACTCTAGTTTGTTTCAACCCCATACCCAACATTGTTCCATTTTTTCATACTATGTCTTTTTAAAACCCACACCCAACATTGTTCAAATTCTTACATACTCTGTTTTGTTTCAATCCCATAACAAATATTGTTCCAATTCTTACATACTCTGATTTGTTTCAATCCCATACCCAACATTGTTCCATTCTTACATACTATGTTTTGTTTCAACCCCATACCCAACATTATTCAAATTCTTATATACTCTGTTATGTTTCAACCCCATACCCAACATTATTCAAATTCTTACATACTCTGTTTTGTTTCAACCCCATACCAAACATTGTTCCAATTCTTACATACTCTGTTTTGTTTCAACCCCATACCCAACATAGTTCCATTCTTACATAATATATTTTGTTTCAACCCCATACCCAACATTGTTCAAATTCTTACATACTCTGATTTGTTTCAATCCCATACCCAACATTGTTCCATTCTTACATACTCTGTTTTGTTTCAACCCCATACCCAGCATTATTCAAATTCTTACATACTCTGTTTTGTTTCAACCCCATACCCAACATTATTCAAATTCTTACATACTCTGTTTTGTTTCAACCCCATACCAAACATTGTTCCAATTCTTACATACTCTGTTTTGTTTCAATCCCATACCCAACATAGTTCCATTCTTACATAATATATTTTGTTTCAACCCCATACCCAACATTGTTCCAATTCTTACATACTCTGTTTTGTTTCAACCCCATACCCAACATTGTTCCATTCTTACATACTATGTTTTGTTTCAACCCCATACCCAACATTGTTCCATTCCTACATAATATATTTTGTTTCAACCCCATACCCAACATTGTTCCAATCCTTACATAGTCTGTTTTGTTTTAACCCCATAACAAATATTGTTCCAATTCTTGCATACTCTGATTTGTTTCAATCCCATACCCAACATTGTTCCATTCTTACATACGATGTTTTGTTTCAACCCCATACCCAACATTATTCAAATTCTTAAATACTCTGTTTTGTTTCAACCCCATAACAAATATTGTTCCATTCTTACATACTATGTTTTGTTTCAACCCCATACCCAACATTGTTCCATTCTTACATACTGTGTTTTGTTTCAACCCCATACCCAACATTATTCAAATTCTTACATACTCTGTTTTGTTTCAACCCCATACCAAACATTGTTCCAATTCTTACATACTCTGTTTTGTTTCAATCCCATACCCAACATAGTTCCATTCTTACATAATATATTTTGTTTCAACCCCATACCCAACATTATTCAAATTCTTACATACTCTGTTTTGTTTCAACCCCATACCAAACATTGTTCCAATTCTTACATACTCTGTTTTGTTTCAATCCCATACCCAACATAGTTCCATTCTTACATAATATATTTTGTTTCAACCCCATACCCAACATTGTTCCAATTCTTACATACTCTGTTTTGTTTCAACCCCATAACAAATATTGTTCCATTCTTACATACTATGTTTTGTTTCAACCCCATACCCAACATTGTTCCATTCTTACATACTATGTTTTGTTTCAACCCCATACCCAACATTGTTCCATTCCTACATAATATATTTTGTTTCAACCCCATACCCAACATTGTTCCAATCCTTACATAGTCTGTTTTGTTTTAACCCCATAACAAATATTGTTCCAATTCTTGCATACTCTGATTTGTTTCAATCCCATACCCAACATAGTTTCATTCTTACATAATATATTTTGTTTCAACCCCATACCCAACATTGTTCCAATTCTTACATACTCTAATTTGTTTCAACCCCATACCCAGCATTGTTCCAATTCTTACATACTCTGTTTTGTTTCAACCCCATACCCAACATTGTTCCAATTCTTACATACTCTGTTTTGTTTCCACCCCATACCTAACATTGTTCCAATTCTTGCATACTCTGTTTTGTTTCAACCCCATACCCAACATTATTCAAATTCTTACATACTCTGTTTTGTTTCAACCACATACCTTAACATTGTTCCAATTCTTACACAATCTGTTTTGTTTCAACCCCATACCCAACATTGTTCCAATTCTTGCATACTCTGTTTTGTTTCAACCCCATACCCAACATTATTCAAATTCTTATATACTCTGTTTTGTTTCAACCCCATACCCAACATTGTTCCGATTCTTGCCTACTCTGTTTTGTTTCAACCCCATACCCAACATTATTCAAATTCTTACATACTCTGTTTTGTTTCAACCCCATAACAAATATTGTTCCATTCTTACATACTATGTTTTGTTTCAACCCCATACCCAACATTGTTCCATTCTTACATAATATATTTTGTTTCAACCCCATACCCAACATTGTTCCAATTCTTAAATACTCTGTTTTGTTTCAACCCCATAACAAATATTGTTCCATTCTTACATACTATGTTTTGTTTCAACCCCATACCCAACATTGTTCCATTGTTACATAATATATTTTGTTTCAACCCCATACCCAACATTGTTCCAATTCTTACGTACTCTGTTTTGTTTCAACCCCATAACAAATATTGTTCCAATTCTTACATACTCTGTATTGTTTCAAACCCATACCCAACATTATTCCAATTCTTA
Source organism: Nemertoderma westbladi (assembly GCA_032718475.1). NCBI lineage: Eukaryota > Metazoa > Xenacoelomorpha > Nemertodermatida > Nemertodermatidae > Nemertoderma > Nemertoderma westbladi. The sequence goes on along the minus strand of JAUCBJ010004452.1, from coordinate 24,383 downwards.
CATGGGGTACTCTGATTTTTTTTAACCCCATACCAAACATTATTCAAATTCTTACATACTCTGTTTTGTTTCAACCTCATACCCAAAATTATTCAAATTCTTACATACTCTGGTTTGTTTCAACCCCATACCCAACATTGTTCCATTTTTTCATACTATGTCATTTTAAAACCCCACCCAACATTGTTCAAATTCTTACATACTCTGTTTTGTTTCAACCCCATAACAAATATTGTTCCAATTCTTACATACTCTGATTTGTTTCAATCCCATACCCAACATTGTTCCATTCTTACATACTATGTTTTGTTTCAACCCCATACCCAACATTATTCAAATTCTTACATACTCTGTTTTGTTTCAACCCCATACCCAACATTATTCAAATTCTTACATACTCTGTTTTGTTTCAACCCCATACCAAACATTGTTCCAATTCTTACATACTCTGTTTTGTTTCAACCCCATACCCAACATTCCATTCTTACATAATATATTTTGTTTCAACCCCATACCCAACATTGTTCCAATTCTTACATACTCTGTTTTGTTTCAACCCCATATCAAATATTGTTCCAATTCTTACATACTCTGTATTGTTTCAACCCCATACCCAACATTATTCCAATTCTTACATGGGGTACTCTGTTTTGTTTTAACCCCATACCAAACATTATTCAAATTCTTACATACACTGTTTTGTTTCAACCTCATACCCAAAATTATTCCAATTCTTACATACTCTGGTTTGTTTCAACCCCATACCCAACATTGTTCCATTTTTTCATACTATGTCTTTTTAAAACCCACACCCAACATTGTTCAAATTCTTACATACTCTGTTTTGTTTCAACCCCATAACAAATATTGTTCCAATTCTTACATACTCTGATTTGTTTCAATCCCATACCCAACATTGTTCCAATTCTTACATACTATGTTTTGTTTCAACCCCATACCCAACATAGTTCCATTCTTACATAATATATTTTGTTTCAACCCCATACCCAACATTGTTCAAATTCTTACATACTCTGATTTGTTTCAACCCCATACCCAACATTGTTCCATTCTTACATACTATGTTTTGTTTCAACCCCATACCCAACATTGTTCCATTCTTACATACTATGTTTTGTTTCAACCTCATACCCAACATTGTTCCATTCTTACATAATATATTTTGTTTCAACCCCATACCCAACATTGTTCCAATTCTTACATACTCTGTTTTGTTTCAACCCCATAACAAATATTGTTCCATTCTTACATACTCTGGTTTGTTTCAACCCCATACCCAACATTGTTCCATTTTTTCATACTATGTCTTTTTAAAACCCACACCCAACATTATTCAAATTCTTACATACTCTGTTTTGTTTCAACCCCATACCAAACATTGTTCCAATTCTTACATACTCTGTTTTGTTTCAACCCCATACCCAACATAGTTTCATTCTTACATAATATATTTTGTTTCAACCCCATATCCAACATTGTTCCAATTATTACATACTCTGTTTTGTTTCAACCCCATAACAAATATTGTTCCATTCTTACATACTATGTTTTGTTTCAACCCCATACCCAACATTATTCCAATTCTTACATACTCTGTTTTGTTTCAACCCCATACCCAACATTGTTCCATTCTTACATACTATGTTTTGTTTCAACCCCATACCCAACATTGTTCCATTCTTACATAATATATTTTGTTTCAACCCCATACCCAACATTGTTCCAATTCTTACATAGTCTGTTTTGTTTTAACCCCATAACAAATATTGTTCCAATTCTTGCATACTCTGATTTGTTTCAATCCCATACCCAACATTGTTCCATTCTTACATACGATGTTTTGTTTCAACTCCATACCCAACATTGTTCCAATTCTTACATACTCTAATTTGTTTCAACCCCATACCCAACATTGTTCCAATTCTTACATACTCTGATTTGTTTCAACCCCATACCCAACATTGTTCCAATCCTTACATACTCTGATTTGTTTCAACCCCATACCCAGCATTGTTCCAATTCTTACATACTCTGTTTTGTTTCAACCCCATACCCAACATTGTTCCAATTCTTACATACTCTGTTTTGTTTCCACCGCATACCCAACATTATTCCAATTCTTACATACTCTGTTTTGTTTCAACCCCATTCCCAGCATTGTTCCAATTCTTACATACTCTGTTTTATTTCAACGCCATACCCAACATTGTTCCAATTCTTTCATAATCTGTTTTGTTTCAACCCCATACCAAACATTGTTCCAATTCTTACATACTCTGTTTTGTTTCAACCCCATACCCAACATTGTTCCAATTCTTACATACTCTGTTTTGTTTCAACCCCATACCAAACATTGTTCCAATTCTTACATACTCTGATTTGTTTCAACCCCATACCCAACATTGTTCCAATTCTTTCATAATCTGATTTGTTTCAACCCCATACCCAACGTTGTTCCAATTCTTTCATAATCTGATTTGTTTCAACCCCATACCCAACATTGTTCCATTCTTACATAATATATTTTGTTTCAACCCCATACCCAACATTGTTCCAATTCTTACATACTCTGTTTTGTTTCAACCCCATAACAAATATTGTTCCATTCTTACATACTATGTTTTGTTTCAACCCCATACTCAACATTGTTCCATTCTTACATAATATATTTTGTTTCAACCCCATACCCAACATTGTTCCAATTCTTACATACTCTGTTTTGTTTCAACCCCATATCAAATATTGTTCCAATTCTTACATACTCTGTATTGTTTCAACCCCATACCCAACATTATTCCAATTCTTACATGGGGTACTCTGTTTTGTTTTAACCCCATACCAAACATTATTCAAATTCTTACATACACTGTTTTGTTTCAACCTCATACCCAAAATTATTCCAATTCTTACATACTCTGGTTTGTTTCAACCCCATACCCAACATTGTTCCATTTTTTCATACTATGTCTTTTTAAAACCCACACCCAACATTGTTCAAATTCTTACATACTCTGTTTTGTTTCAACCCCATAACAAATATTGTTCCAATTCTTACATACTCTGATTTGTTTCAATCCCATACCCAACATTGTTCCAATTCTTACATACTATGTTTTGTTTCAACCCCATACCCAACATAGTTCCATTCTTACATAATATATTTTGTTTCAACCCCATACCCAACATTGTTCCAATTCTTACATACTCTGTTTTGTTTCAACCCCATAACAAATATTGTTCCATTCTTACATACTATGTTTTGTTTCAACCCCATACCCAACATTGTTCCATTCTTACATACTATGTTTTGTTTCAACCTCATACCCAACATTGTTCCATTCTTACATAATATATTTTGTTTCAACCCCATACCCAACATTGTTCCAATTCTTACATACTCTGTTTTGTTTCAACCCCATAACAAATATTGTTCCATTCTTACATACTCTGGTTTGTTTCAACCCCATACCCAACATTGTTCCATTTTTTCATACTATGTCTTTTTAAAACCCACACCCAACATTGTTCAAATTCTTACATACTCTGTTTTGTTTCAACCCCATTCCCAGCATTGTTCCAATTCTTACATACTCTGTTTTATTTCAACGCCATACCCAACATTGTTCCAATTCTTTCATAATCTGTTTTGTTTCAACCCCATACCAAACATTGTTCCAATTCTTACATACTCTGTTTTGTTTCAACCCCATACCCAACATTGTTCCAATTCTTACATACTCTGTTTTGTTTCAACCCCATACCAAACATTGTTCCAATTCTTACATACTCTGATTTGTTTCAACCCCATACCCAACATTGTTCCAATTCTTTCATAATCTGATTTGTTTCAACCCCATACCCAACGTTGTTCCAATTCTTTCATAATCTGATTTGTTTCAACCCCATACCCAACATTGTTCCATTCTTACATAATATATTTTGTTTCAACCCCATACCCAACATTGTTCCAATTCTTACATACTCTGTTTTGTTTCAACCCCATAACAAATATTGTTCCATTCTTACATACTATGTTTTGTTTCAACCCCATACTCAACATTGTTCCATTCTTACATAATATATTTTGTTTCAACCCCATACCCAACATTGTTCCAATTCTTACATACTCTGTTTTGTTTCAACCCCATATCAAATATTGTTCCAATTCTTACATACTCTGTATTGTTTCAACCCCATACCCAACATTATTCCAATTCTTACATGGGGTACTCTGTTTTGTTTTAACCCCATACCAAACATTATTCAAATTCTTACATACACTGTTTTGTTTCAACCTCATACCCAAAATTATTCCAATTCTTACATACTCTGGTTTGTTTCAACCCCATACCCAACATTGTTCCATTTTTTCATACTATGTCTTTTTAAAACCCACACCCAACATTGTTCAAATTCTTACATACTCTGTTTTGTTTCAACCCCATAACAAATATTGTTCCAATTCTTACATACTCTGATTTGTTTCAATCCCATACCCAACATTGTTCCAATTCTTACATACTATGTTTTGTTTCAACCCCATACCCAACATAGTTCCATTCTTACATAATATATTTTGTTTCAACCCCATACCCAACATTGTTCCAATTCTTACATACTCTGTTTTGTTTCAACCCCATAACAAATATTGTTCCATTCTTACATACTATGTTTTGTTTCAACCCCATACCCAACATTGTTCCATTCTTACATACTATGTTTTGTTTCAACCTCATACCCAACATTGTTCCATTCTTACATAATATATTTTGTTTCAACCCCATACCCAACATTGTTCCAATTCTTACATACTCTGTTTTGTTTCAACCCCATAACAAATATTGTTCCATTCTTACATACTCTGGTTTGTTTCAACCCCATACCCAACATTGTTCCATTTTTTCATACTATGTCTTTTTAAAACCCACACCCAACATTGTTCAAATTCTTACATACTCTGTTTTGTTTCAACCCCATAACAAATATTGTTCCAATTCTTACATACTCTGATTTGTTTCAATCCCATACCCAACATTGTTCCAATTCTTACATACTCTGGTTTGTTTCAACCCCATACCCAACATTGTTCCATTTTTTCATACTAGGACTTTTTAAAACCCACACCCAACATAGTTCAAATTCTTACATACTCTGTTTTGTTTCAACCCCATAACAAATATTGTTCCAATTCTTACATACTCTGATTTGTTTCAATCCCATACCCAACATTGTTCCAATTCTTACATACTATGTTTTGTTTCAACCCCATACCCAACATTGTTACAATTCTTACATACTCTGTTTTGTTTCAACCCCATAACAAATATTGTTCCATTCTTACATACTATGTTTTGTTTCAACCCCATACCCAACATTGTTCCATTCTTACATACTATGTTTTGTTTCAACCTCATACCCAACATTGTTCCATTCTTACATAATATATTTTGTTTCAACCCCATACCCAACATTGTTCCAATTCTTACATAGTCTGTTTTGTTTTAACCCCATACCAAACATTGTTCCAATTGTTACATACTCTGATTTGTTTCAATCCCATACCCAACATTGTTCCATTCTTACATACTCTGTTTTGTTTCAACCCCATACCCAACATTGTTCCATTCTTACATAATATATTTTGTTTCAACCCCATACCCAACATTGTTCCAATTCTTACATAGTCTGTTTTGTTTTAACCCCATACCAAACATTGTTCCAATTCTTACATACTCTGATTTGTTTCAATCCCATACCCAACATTGTTCCAATTCTTACATACTATGTTTTGTTTCAACCCCATACCCAACATAGTTCCATTCTTACATAATATAATTTGTTTCAACCCCATACCCAACATTGTTACAATTCTTACATACTCTGTTTTGTTTCAACCCCATAACAAATATTGTTCCATTCTTACATACTATGTTTTGTTTCAACCCCATACCCAACATTGTTCCATTCTTACATACTATGTTTTGTTTCAACCTCATACCCAACATTGTTCCATTCTTACATAATATATTTTGTTTCAACCCCATACCCAACATTGTTCCAATTCTTACATAGTCTGTTTTGTTTTAACCCCATACCAAACATTGTTCCAATTGTTACATACTCTGATTTGTTTCAATCCCATACCCAACATTGTTCCATTCTTACATACTCTGTTTTGTTTCAACCCCATAACAAATATTGTTCCATTCTTACATACTATGTTTTGTTTCAACCCCATACCCAACATTGTTCCATTCTTACATACTATGTTTTGTTTCAACCTCATACCCAACATTGTTCCATTCTTACATAATATATTTTGTTTCAACCCCATACCCAACATTGTTCCAATTCTTACATAGTCTGTTTTGTTTTAACCCCATACCAAACATTGTTCCAATTGTTACATACTCTGATTTGTTTCAATCCCATACCCAACATTGTTCCATTCTTACATACTCTGTTTTGTTTCAACCCCATACAAAACATTGTTCCAGTTCTTACATACTATGTTTTGTTTCAACCCCATACCCAACATAGTTCCATTCTTACATAATATATTTTGTTTCAACCCCATACCCAACATTGTTACAATTCTTACATACTCTGTTTTGTTTCAACCCCATAACAAATATTGTTCCATTCTTACATACTATGTTTTGTTTCAACCCCATACCCAACATTGTTCCATTCTTACATACTATGTTTTGTTTCAACCTCATACCCAACATTGTTCCATTCTTACATAATATATTTTGTTTCAACCCCATACCCAACATTGTTCCAATTCTTACATAGTCTGTTTTGTTTTAACCCCATACCAAACATTGTTCCAATTGTTACATACTCTGATTTGTTTCAATCCCATACCCAACATTGTTCCATTCTTACATACTATGTTTTGTTTCAACCCCATACCCAACATTGTTCCAATTCTTACATACTCTAATTTGTTTCAACCCCATACCCAACATTGTTCCAATTCTTACATACTCTGATTTGTTTCAACCCCATACCCAACATTGTTCCAATCCTTACATACTCTGATTTGTTTCAACCCCATACCCAACATTGTTCCAATCCTTACATACTCTGATTTGTTTCAACCCCATTCCCAGCATTGTTCCAATTCTTACATACTCTGTTTTGTTTCAACCCCATACCCAACATTGTTCCAATTCTTACATACTCTAATTTGTTTCAACCCCATACCCAACATTGTTCCAATTCTTACATACCCTGATTTGTTTCAACCCCATACCCAACATTGTTCCAATCCTTACATACTCTGATTTGTTTCAACCCCATACCCAGCATTGTTCCAATTCTTACATACTCTGTTTTGTTTCAACCCCATACCCAACATTGTTCCAATTCTTACATACTCTGTTTTGTTTCCACCCCATACCCAACATTATTCCAATTCTTACATACTCTGTTTTGTTTCAACCCCTTTCCCAGCAATGTTCCAATTCTTACATACTCTGTTTTATTTCAACGCCATACCCAACATTGTTCCAATTCTTTCATAATCTGTTTTGTTTCAACCCCATACCAAACATTGTTCCAATTCTTACATACTCCGTTTTGTTTCAACCCCATACCCAACATTGTTCCAATTCTTACATACTCTGTTTTGTTTTAACCCCATACCAAACATTGTTCCAATTGTTACATACTCTGATTTGTTTCAATCCCATACCCAACATTGTTCCATTCTTACATACTCTGTTTTGTTTCAACCCCATACCCAACATTGTTCCAATTCTTACATACTCTAATTTGTTTCAACCCCATACCCAACATTGTTCCAATTCTTACATACTCTGATTTGTTTCAACCCCATACCCAACATTGTTCCAATCCTTACATACTCTGATTTGTTTCAACCCCATACCCAACATTGTTCCAATCCTTACATACTCTGATTTGTTTCAACCCCATTCCCAGCATTGTTCCAATTCTTACATACTCTGTTTTGTTTCAACCCCATACCAAACATTGTTCCAATTCTTACATACTCTGTTTTGTTTCAACCCCATACCCAACATTGTTCCAATTCTTACATACTCTAATTTGTTTCAACCCCATACCCAACATTGTTCCAATTCTTACATACCCTGATTTGTTTCAACCCCATACCCAACATTGTTCCAATCCTTACATACTCTGATTTGTTTCAACCTCATACCCAGCATTGTTCCAATTCTTACATACTCTGTTTTGTTTCAACCCCATACCCAACATTGTTCCAATTCTTACATACTCTGTTTTGTTTCCACCCCATACCCAACATTATTCCAATTCTTACATACTCTGTTTTGTTTCAACCCCTTTCCCAGCAATGTTCCAATTCTTACATACTCTGTTTTATTTCAACGCCATACCCAACATTGTTCCAATTCTTTCATAATCTGTTTTGTTTCAACCCCATACCAAACATTGTTCCAATTCTTACATACTCCGTTTTGTTTCAACCCCATACCCAACAATGTTCCAATTCTTACATACTCTGTTTTGTTTCAACCCCATACCCAGCATTGTTACAATTCTTACATACTCTGTTTTATTTCAACCCCGTACCCAACATTGTTCGAATTCTTTCATAATCTGTTTTGTTTCAACCCCATACCTAACATTGTTACATTTCTAACATACTCTGTTTTGTTTCAACCCCTTTCCCAGCAATGTTCCAATTCTTACATACTCTGTTTTATTTCAACGCCATACCCAACATTGTTCCAATTCTTTCATAATCTGTTTTGTTTCAACCCCATACCAAACATTGTTCCAATTCTTACATACTCCGTTTTGTTTCAACCCCATACCCAACAATGTTCCAATTCTTACATACTCTGTTTTGTTTCAACCCCATACCCAGCATTGTTACAATTCTTACATACTCTGTTTTATTTCAACCCCGTACCCAACATTGTTCGAATTCTTTCATAATCTGTTTTGTTTCAACCCCATACCAAACATTGTTCCAATTCTTACATACTCCGTTTTGTTTCAACCCCATACCCAACAATGTTCCAATTCTTACATACTCTGTTTTGTTTCAACCCCATACCCAGCATTGTTACAATTCTTACATACTCTGTTTTATTTCAACCCCGTACCCAACATTGTTCGAATTCTTTCATACTCTGTTTTGTTTCCACCCCATACCCAACATTATTCCAATTCTTACATACTCTGTTTTGTTTCAACCCCTTTCCCAGCAATGTTCCAATTCTTACATACTCTGTTTTATTTCAACGCCATACCCAACATTGTTCCAATTCTTTCATAATCTGTTTTGTTTCAACCCCATACCAAACATTGTTCCAATTCTTACATACTCCGTTTTGTTTCAACCCCATACCCAACAATGTTCCAATTCTTACATACTCTGTTTTGTTTCAACCCCATACCCAACAATGTTCCAATTCTTACATACTCTGTTTTGTTTCAACCCCGTACCCAACATTGTTCGAATTCTTTCATAATCTGTTTTGTTTCAACCCCATACCAAACATTGTTCCAATTCTTACATACTCCGTTTTGTTTCAACCCCATACCCAACAATGTTCCAATTCTTACATACTCTGTTTTGTTTCAACCCCATACCCAACATTATTCCAATTCTTTCATAATCTGTTTTGTTTCAACCCCATACCCAGCATTGTTCCAATTCTTACATACTCTGTTTTGTTTCAACCCCATACCCAACATTGTTCCAATTCTTGCATACTCTGTTTTGTTTCAACCCCGTACCCAACATTCTTCCAATTCTTTCATAATCTGTTTTGTTTCAACCCCATACCAAACATTGTTCCAATTCTTACATACTCCGTTTTGTTTCAACCCCATACCCAACAATGTTCCAATTCTTACATACTCTGTTTTGTTTCAACCCCATACCCAGCATTGTTACAATTCTTACATACTCTGTTTTATTTCAACCCCGTACCCAACATTGTTCGAATTCTTTCATAATCTGTTTTGTTTCAACCCCATACCTAACATTGTTCCAATTCTTACATACTCCGTTTTGTTTCAACCCCATACCCAACAATGTTCCAATTCTTACATACTCCGTTTTGTTTCAACCCCATACCCAACAATGTTCCAATTCTTACATACTCTGTTTTGTTTCAACCCCATACCCAGCATTGTTACAATTCTTACATACTCTGTTTTATTTCAACCCCGTACCCAACATTGTTCGAATTCTTTCATAATGTGTTTTGTTTCAACCCCATACCAAACATTGTTCCAATTCTTACATACTCCGTTTTGTTTCAACCCCATACCCAACAATGTTCCAATTCTTACATACTCCGTTTTGTTTCAACCCCATACCCAACAATGTTCCAATTCTTACATACTCTGTTTTGTTTCAACCCCATACCCAGCATTGTTACAATTCTTACATACTCTGTTTTATTTCAACCCCGTACCCAACATTGTTCGAATTCTTTCATAATCTGTTTTGTTTCAACCCCATACCAAACATTGTTCCAATTCTTACATACTCCGTTTTGTTTCAACCCCATACCCAACAATGTTCCAATTCTTACATACTCTGTTTTGTTTCAACCCCATACCCAACATTATTCGAATTCTTTCATAATCTGTTTTGTTTCAACCCCATACCCAGCATTGTTACAATTCTTACATAATCTGTTTTGTTTCAACCCCATACCCAACATTGTTCGAATTCTTTCATAATCTGTTTTGTTTCAACCCCATACCTAACATTGTTACATTTCTAACATACTCTGTTTTATTTCAACCCCGTACCCAACATTGTTCGAATTCTTTCATACTCTGTTTTGTTTCAACCCCATACCTAACATTGTTACATTTCTAACATACTCTGTTTTGTTTCAACCCCATACCTAACATTGTTACATTTCTAACATACTCTGTTTTGTTTCAACCCCATACCTAACATTGTTACATTTCTAACATACTCTGTTTTATTTCAACCCCGTACCCAACATTCTTCCAATTCTTACATAATCTGTTTTGTTTCAACCCCATACCTAACATTGTTACATTTCTAACATACTCTGTTTTGTTTCAACCCCATACCTAACATTGTTACATTTCTAACATACTCTGTTTTGTTTCAACCCCATACCTAACATTGTTACATTTCTAACATACTCTGTTTTGTTTCAACCCCATACCTAACATTGTTACATTTCTAACATACTCTGTTTTGTTTCAACCCCATACCTAACATTGTTACATTTCTAACATACTCTGTTTTATTTCAACCCCGTACCCAACATTCTTCCAATTCTTACATAATCTGTTTTGTTTCAACCCCATACCTAACATTGTTACATTTCTAACATACTCTGTTTTGTTTCAACCCCATACCTAACATTGTTACATTTCTAACATACTCTGTTTTATTTCAACCCCGTACCCAACATTCTTCCAATTCTTACATAATCTGTTTTGTTTCAACCCCATACCTAACATTGTTACATTTCTAACATACTCTGTTTTGTTTCAACCCCATACCTAACATTGTTACATTTCTAACATACTCTGTTTTGTTTCAACCCCATACCTAACATTGTTACATTTCTAACATACTCTGTTTTGTTTCAACCCCATACCTAACATTGTTACATTTCTAACATACTCTGTTTTATTTCAACCCCGTACCCAACATTCTTCCAATTCTTACATAATCTGTTTTGTTTCAACCCCATACCTAACATTGTTACATTTCTAACATACTCTGTTTTGTTTCAACCCCATACCTAACATTGTTACATTTCTAACATACTCTGTTTTGTTTCAACCCCATACCAAACATTGTTCCAATTCTTGCATACTCTGTTTTATTTCAACCCCGTACCCAACATTGTTCGAATTCTTTCATAATCTGTTTTGTTTCAACCCCATACCCAACATTGTTACAATTCTTACATACTCTGTTTTGTTTCAACCCCATACCCAGCATTGTTACAATTCTTACATAATCTGTTTTGTTTCAACCCCATACCCAACATTGTTCGAATTCTTTCATAATCTGTTTTGTTTCAACCCCATACCTAACATTGTTACATTTCTAACATACTCTGTTTTATTTCAACCCCGTACCCAACATTGTTCGAATTCTTTCATACTCTGTTTTGTTTCAACCCCATACCTAACATTGTTACATTTCTAACATACTCTGTTTTGTTTCAACCCCATACCCAGCATTGTTACAATTCTTACATACTCTGTTTTATTTCAACCCCGTACCCAACATTGTTCGAATTCTTTCATAATCTGTTTTGTTTCAACCCCATACCAAACATTGTTCCAATTCTTGCATACTCTGTTTTATTTCAACCCCATACCCAACATTGTTACAATTCTTGCATGCTCTGTTTTGTTTCAACCCCATACCTAACATTGTTACATTTCTAACATACTCTGTTTTATTTCAACCCCGTACCCAACATTGTTCGAATTCTTTCATACTCTGTTTTGTTTCAACCCCATACCTAACATTGTTACATTTCTAACATACTCTGTTTTGTTTCAACCCCATACCCAGCATTGTTACAATTCTTACATAATCTGTTTTGTTTCAACCCCATACCCAACATTGTTCGAATTCTTTCATAATCTGTTTTGTTTCAACCCCATACCTAACATTGTTACATTTCTAACATACTCTGTTTTATTTCAACCCCGTACCCAACATTGTTCGAATTCTTTCATACTCTGTTTTGTTTCAACCCCATACCTAACATTGTTACATTTCTAACATACTCTGTTTTATTTCAACCCCGTACCCAACATTCTTCCAATTCTTTCATAATCTGTTTTGTTTCAACCCCATACCAAACATTGTTCCAATTCTTGCATACTCTGTTTTATTTCAACCCCGTACCCAACATTCTTCCAATTCTTGCATACTCTGTTTTGTTTCAACCCCATACCCAACATTGTTCCAATTCTTACATACTCTGTTTTGTTTAAACCCCGTACCCAACATTCTTCCAATTCTTTCATAATCTGTTTTGTTTCAACCCCATACCAAACATTGTTCCAATTCTTGCATACTCTGTTTTGTTTCAACCCCATACCCAACATTGTTCCAATTCTTGCATACTCTGTTTTATTTCAACCCCGTACCCAACATTCTTCCAATTCTTGCATACTCTGTTTTGTTTCAACCCCATACCCAACATTGTTCCAATTCTTACATACTCTGTTTTGTTTAAACCCCGTACCCAACATTCTTCCAATTCTTTCATAATCTGTTTTGTTTCAACCCCATACCAAACATTGTTCCAATTCTTGCATACTCTGTTTTGTTTCAACCCCATACCTTAACATTGTTCCAATTCTTGCATGCTCTGTTTTGTTTCAACCCCATACCAAACATTGTTCCAATTCTTGCATGCTCTGTTTTGTTTCAACCCCATACCCAACATTGTTCCAATTCTTGCATGCTCTGTTTTGTTTCAACCCCATACCAAACATTGTTACAATTCTTGCATACTCTGTTTTGTTTCAACCCCATACCCAACATTGTTCCAATTCTTGCATGCTCTGTTTTGTTTCAACCCCATACCCAACATTGTTCCAATTCTTGCATGCTCTGTTTTGTTTCAACCCCATACCAAACATTGTTACAATTCTTGCATGCTCTGTTTTGTTTCAACCCCATACCCAACATTGTTCCAATTCTTGCATGCTCTGTTTTGTTTCAACCCCATACCAAACATTGTTACAATTCTTGCATGCTCTGTTTTGTTTCAACCCCATACCAAACATTGTTCCAATTCTTGCATGCTCTGTTTTATTTCAACCCCGTACCCAACATTCTTCCAATTCTTTCATAATCTGTTTTGTTTCAACCCCATACCAAACATTGTTCCAATTCTTGCATACTCTGTTTTGTTTCAACCCCGTACCCAACATTCTTCCAATTCTTTCATAATCTGTTTTGTTTCAACCCCATACCAAACATTGTTCCAATTCTTGCATACTCTGTTTTGTTTCAACCCCGTACCCAACATTCTTCCAATTCTTTCATAATCTGTTTTGTTTCAACCCCATACCAAACATTGTTCCAATTCTTGCATACTCTGTTTTATTTCAACCCCGTACCCAACATTCTTCCAATTCTTGCATACTCTGTTTTGTTTCAACCCCATACCCAACATTGTTCCAATTCTTGCATACTCTGTTTTGTTTCAACCCCGTACCCAACATTCTTCCAATTCTTTCATAATCTGTTTTGTTTCAACCCCATACCAAACATTGTTCCAATTCTTGCATACTCTGTTTTGTTTCAACCCCATACCCAACATTGTTCCAATTCTTGCATACTCTGTTTTGTTTCAACCCCGTACCCAACATTCTTCCAATTCTTTCATAATCTGTTTTGTTTCAACCCCATACCCAACATTGTTCCAATTCTTGCATACTCTGTTTTGTTTCAACCCCGTACCCAACATTCTTCCAATTCTTTCATAATCTGTTTTGTTTCAACCCCATACCAAACATTGTTCCAATTCTTGCATACTCTGTTTTGTTTCAACCCCATACCCAACATTGTTCCAATTCTTGCATACTCTGTTTTGTTTCAACCCCGTACCCAACATTCTTCCAATTCTTTCATAATCTGTTTTGTTTCAACCCCATACCAAACATTGTTCCAATTCTTGCATACTCTGTTTTGTTTCAACCCCATACCCAACATTGTTCCAATTCTTGCATACTCTGTTTTGTTTCAACCCCGTACCCAACATTCTTCCAATTCTTGCATACTCTGTTTTATTTCAACCCCGTACCCAACATTGTTCGAATTCTTTCATAATCTGTTTTGTTTCAACCCCATACCAAACATTGTTCCAATTCTTGCATACTCTGTTTTGTTTCAACCCCGTACCCAACATTCTTCCAATTCTTTCATAATCTGTTTTGTTTCAACCCCATACCCAACATTGTTCCAATTCTTACATACTCCGTTTTGTTTCAACCCCATACCCAACAATGTTCCAATTCTTACATACTCTGTTTTGTTTCAACCCCATACCCAGCATTGTTACAATTCTTACATACTCTGTTTTATTTCAACCCCGTACCCAACATTGTTCGAATTCTTTCATAATCTGTTTTGTTTCAACCCCATACCAAACATTGTTCCAATTCTTGCATACTCTGTTTTGTTTCAACCCCATACCCAACATTGTTCCAATTCTTACATACTCTGTTTTGTTTCAACCCCATACCCAACATTGTTCCAATTCTTTCATAATCTGATTTGTTTCAACCCCATACCAAACATTGTTCCAATTCTTGCATACTCTGTTTTGTTTCAACCCCATACCCAACATTTTTACAATTCTTACATACTCTGTTTTATTTCAACCCCGTACCCAACATTGTTCGAATTCTTTCATAATCTGTTTTATTTCAACCCCATACCAAACATTGTTCCAATTCTTGCATACTCTGTTTTGTTTCAACCCCGTACCCAACATTCTTCCAATTCTTTCATAATCTGTTTTGTTTCAACCCCATACCCAACATTGTTCCAATTCTTGCATACTCTGTTTTGTTTCAACCCCGTACCCAACATTCTTCCAATTCTTTCATAATCTGTTTTGTTTCAACCCCATACCAAACATTGTTCCAATTCTTGCATACTCTGTTTTGTTTCAACCCCATACCCAACATTGTTCCAATTCTTGCATACTCTGTTTTGTTTCAACCCCGTACCCAACATTCTTCCAATTCTTTCATAATCTGTTTTGTTTCAACCCCATACCAAACATTGTTCCAATTCTTGCATACTCTGTTTTGTTTCAACCCCATACCCAACATTGTTCCAATTCTTGCATACTCTGTTTTGTTTCAACCCCGTACCCAACATTCTTCCAATTCTTTCATAATCTGTTTTGTTTCAACCCCATACCCAACATTGTTCCAATTCTTGCATACTCTGTTTTGTTTCAACCCCGTACCCAACATTGTTCCAATTCTTGCATACTCTGTTTTGTTTCAACCCCGTACCCAACATTCTTCCAATTCTTTCATAATCTGTTTTGTTTCAACCCCATACCCAACATTGTTCCAATTCTTACATACTCTGTTTTGTTTCAACCCCATACCCAACATTGTTCCAATTCTTGCATACTCTGTTTTGTTTCAACCCCGTACCCAACATTCTTCCAATTCTTTCATAATCTGTTTTATTTCAACCCCATACCAAACATTGTTCCAATTCTTGCATACTCTGTTTTGTTTCAACCCCGTACCCAACATTCTTCCAATTCTTTCATAATCTGTTTTGTTTCAACCCCATACCCAACATTGTTCCAATTCTTGCATACTCTGTTTTGTTTCAACCCCGTACCCAACATTCTTCCAATTCTTTCATAATCTGTTTTGTTTCAACCCCATACCAAACATTGTTCCAATTCTTGCATACTCTGTTTTGTTTCAACCCCGTACCCAACATTCTTCCAATTCTTTCATAATCTGTTTTGTTTCAACCCCATACCAAACATTGTTCCAATTCTTGCATACTCTGTTTTATTTCAACCCCGTACCCAACATTCTTCCAATTCTTGCATACTCTGTTTTGTTTCAACCCCATACCCAACATTGTTCCAATTCTTGCATACTCTGTTTTGTTTCAACCCCGTACCCAACATTCTTCCAATTCTTTCATAATCTGTTTTGTTTCAACCCCATACCAAACATTGTTCCAATTCTTGCATACTCTGTTTTGTTTCAACCCCATACCCAACATTGTTCCAATTCTTGCATACTCTGTTTTGTTTCAACCCCGTACCCAACATTCTTCCAATTCTTTCATAATCTGTTTTGTTTCAACCCCATACCCAACATTGTTCCAATTCTTGCATACTCTGTTTTGTTTCAACCCCGTACCCAACATTCTTCCAATTCTTTCATAATCTGTTTTGTTTCAACCCCATACCAAACATTGTTCCAATTCTTGCATACTCTGTTTTGTTTCAACCCCATACCCAACATTGTTCCAATTCTTGCATACTCTGTTTTGTTTCAACCCCGTACCCAACATTCTTCCAATTCTTTCATAATCTGTTTTGTTTCAACCCCATACCAAACATTGTTCCAATTCTTGCATACTCTGTTTTGTTTCAACCCCATACCCAACATTGTTCCAATTCTTGCATACTCTGTTTTGTTTCAACCCCGTACCCAACATTCTTCCAATTCTTTCATAATCTGTTTTGTTTCAACCCCATACCAAACATTGTTCCAATTCTTGCATACTCTGTTTTGTTTCAACCCCATACCCAACATTGTTCCAATTCTTGCATACTCTGTTTTGTTTCAACCCCGTACCCAACATTCTTCCAATTCTTTCATAATCTGTTTTGTTTCAACCCCATACCAAACATTGTTCCAATTCTTGCATACTCTGTTTTGTTTCAACCCCATACCCAACATTGTTCCAATTCTTGCATACTCTGTTTTGTTTCAACCCCGTACCCAACATTCTTCCAATTCTTTCATAATCTGTTTTGTTTCAACCCCATACCAAACATTGTTCCAATTCTTGCATACTCTGTTTTGTTTCAACCCCATACCCAACATTGTTCCAATTCTTGCATACTCTGTTTTGTTTCAACCCCGTACCCAACATTCTTCCAATTCTTGCATACTCTGTTTTATTTCAACCCCGTACCCAACATTGTTCGAATTCTTTCATAATCTGTTTTGTTTCAACCCCATACCAAACATTGTTCCAATTCTTGCATACTCTGTTTTGTTTCAACCCCGTACCCAACATTCTTCCAATTCTTTCATAATCTGTTTTGTTTCAACCCCATACCCAACATTGTTCCAATTCTTACATACTCCGTTTTGTTTCAACCCCATACCCAACAATGTTCCAATTCTTACATACTCTGTTTTGTTTCAACCCCATACCCAGCATTGTTACAATTCTTACATACTCTGTTTTATTTCAACCCCGTACCCAACATTGTTCGAATTCTTTCATAATCTGTTTTGTTTCAACCCCATACCAAACATTGTTCCAATTCTTGCATACTCTGTTTTGTTTCAACCCCATACCCAACATTGTTCCAATTCTTACATACTCTGTTTTGTTTCAACCCCATACCCAACATTGTTCCAATTCTTTCATAATCTGATTTGTTTCAACCCCATACCAAACATTGTTCCAATTCTTGCATACTCTGTTTTGTTTCAACCCCATACCCAACATTGTTACAATTCTTACATACTCTGTTTTATTTCAACCCCGTACCCAACATTGTTCGAATTCTTTCATAATCTGTTTTATTTCAACCCCATACCAAACATTGTTCCAATTCTTGCATACTCTGTTTTGTTTCAACCCCGTACCCAACATTCTTCCAATTCTTTCATAATCTGTTTTGTTTCAACCCCATACCCAACATTGTTCCAATTCTTGCATACTCTGTTTTGTTTCAACCCCGTACCCAACATTCTTCCAATTCTTTCATAATCTGTTTTGTTTCAACCCCATACCAAACATTGTTCCAATTCTTGCATACTCTGTTTTGTTTCAACCCCATACCCAACATTGTTCCAATTCTTGCATACTCTGTTTTGTTTCAACCCCGTACCCAACATTCTTCCAATTCTTTCATAATCTGTTTTGTTTCAACCCCATACCAAACATTGTTCCAATTCTTGCATACTCTGTTTTGTTTCAACCCCATACCCAACATTGTTCCAATTCTTGCATACTCTGTTTTGTTTCAACCCCGTACCCAACATTCTTCCAATTCTTTCATAATCTGTTTTGTTTCAACCCCATACCCAACATTGTTCCAATTCTTGCATACTCTGTTTTGTTTCAACCCCGTACCCAACATTCTTCCAATTCTTTCATAATCTGTTTTATTTCAACCCCATACCAAACATTGTTCCAATTCTTGCATACTCTGTTTTGTTTCAACCCCGTACCCAACATTCTTCCAATTCTTTCATAATCTGTTTTGTTTCAACCCCATACCCAACATTGTTCCAATTCTTGCATACTCTGTTTTGTTTCAACCCCGTACCCAACATTCTTCCAATTCTTTCATAATCTGTTTTGTTTCAACCCCATACCAAACATTGTTCCAATTCTTGCATACTCTGTTTTGTTTCAACCCCATACCCAACATTGTTCCAATTCTTGCATACTCTGTTTTGTTTCAACCCCGTACCCAACATTCTTCCAATTCTTTCATAATCTGTTTTGTTTCAACCCCATACCAAACATTGTTCCAATTCTTGCATACTCTGTTTTGTTTCAACCCCATACCCAACATTGTTCCAATTCTTGCATACTCTGTTTTGTTTCAACCCCGTACCCAACATTCTTCCAATTCTTGCATACTCTGTTTTATTTCAACCCCGTACCCAACATTGTTCGAATTCTTTCATAATCTGTTTTGTTTCAACCCCATACCAAACATTGTTCCAATTCTTGCATACTCTGTTTTGTTTCAACCCCGTACCCAACATTCTTCCAATTCTTTCATAATCTGTTTTGTTTCAACCCCATACCCAACATTGTTCCAATTCTTACATACTCCGTTTTGTTTCAACCCCATACCCAACAATGTTCCAATTCTTACATACTCTGTTTTGTTTCAACCCCATACCCAGCATTGTTACAATTCTTACATACTCTGTTTTATTTCAACCCCGTACCCAACATTGTTCGAATTCTTTCATAATCTGTTTTGTTTCAACCCCATACCAAACATTGTTCCAATTCTTGCATACTCTGTTTTGTTTCAACCCCATACCCAACATTGTTCCAATTCTTACATACTCTGTTTTGTTTCAACCCCATACCCAACATTGTTCCAATTCTTTCATAATCTGATTTGTTTCAACCCCATACCAAACATTGTTCCAATTCTTGCATACTCTGTTTTGTTTCAACCCCATACCCAACATTGTTACAATTCTTACATACTCTGTTTTATTTCAACCCCGTACCCAACATTGTTCGAATTCTTTCATAATCTGTTTTGTTTCAACCCCATACCAAACATTGTTCCAATTCTTGCATACTCTGTTTTGTTTCAACCCCGTACCCAACATTCTTCCAATTCTTTCATAATCTGTTTTGTTTCAACCCCGTACCCAACATTCTTCCAATTCTTTCATAATCTGTTTTGTTTCAACCCCATACCCAACATTGTTCCAATTCTTACATACTCTGTTTTGTTTCAACCCCATACCCAACATTGTTCCAATTCTTACATACTCTGTTTTGTTTCAACCCCATACCCAACATTGTTCCAATTCTTACATACTCTGTTTTGTTTCAACCCCATACCCAACATTGTTCCAATTCTTTCATAATCTGATTTGTTTCAACCCCATACCCAACATTGTTCCAATCCTTACATACTCTGATTTGTTTCAACCCCATACCCAACATTGTTCCAATTCTTTCATAATCTGATTGGTTTCAACCCCATACCCAACGTTGTTCCAATTCTTACATACTCTGTTTTGTTTCAACCCCATACCCAACATTGTTCCAATTCTTACATACTATGTTTTGTTTCAACCCCATACCAAACATTGTTCCAATTCTTACATACTCTGTTTTGTTTCAACCCCATACCCAACATTGTTCCAATTCTTACATACTATGTTTTGTTTCAACCCCATACCAAACATTGTTCCAATTCTTACATAATCTGTTTTGTTTCAACCCCATACCCAACATTGTTCCAATTCTTACATAATCTGTTTTGTTTCAACCCCATACCCAACATTGTTCCAATTCTTGCATACTCTGTTTTATTTCAACCCCGTACCCAACATTCTTCCAATTCTTTCATAATCTGTTTTTTTTCAACCCCATCCCAACATTGTTCCAATTCTTACATACTCTGTTTTGTTTCAACCCCATACCCAACATTGTTCCAATTCTTTCATAATCTGATTTGTTTCAACCCCATACCCAACATTGTTCCAATCCTTACATACTCTGATTTGTTTCAACCCCATACCCAACATTGTTCCAATTCTTTCATAATCTGATTGGTTTCAACCCCATACCCAACGTTGTTCCAATTCTTACATACTCTGTTTTGTTTCAACCCCATACCCAACATTGTTCCAATTCTTACATACTATGTTTTGTTTCAACCCCATACCAAACATTGTTCCAATTCTTACATAATCTATTTTGTTTCAACCCCATACCCAACATTGTTCCAATTCTTACATAATCTGTTTTGTTTCAACGCCATACCCAACATTGTTCCAATTCTAACATACTCTGTTTTGTTTCAACCCCATACCAAACATTGTTCCAATTGTTACATACTCTGTTTTGTTTCAACCCCATACCCAACATTGTTCCAATTCTTACATACTCTGTTTTGTTTCAACCCCATACCCAACATTGTTCCAATTCTTACATACTCTGTTTTGTTTCATCCCCATACCCAACATTGTTCCAATTCTTAAATAGTCTGTTTTGTTTCATCCACATACCAAACATTGTTCATATTAATCTGTTTTGTTTTAACCCCATATACAAAATTATACAACCTATAACCATTATTGACGCCAATTAATCTTAATTATCAATTGACGAAACCAAAACAATAAATGCGTCACAGGAGCACAGGTTCCAGTTTCATATTTGTCGTTGTCGGCTATCTATTGCTGGCGTTTACACTCATAACCCATTAAATTGCCAATAATGTCTCCAAATATTTTGTGATATGACATTGTACGGATTCCAAATTATTGAATCATAATATCCCATCCGTACGACGTGAGTATTATACACACCGGTTTAGCTATTTAGTCAACAATTATCGTAATATTATATTCCTCTAACTTCCCCCCCATATGGGATTGTTTCCAAATCTGTAATAAGAATATCAGTCAAACCAACTGAAACGTTGTACAAAGTCCGTTACTCGCCTAGAATTCATAGAGGGCTGGCTGGTAGGTTTGTCGAATTCCTCTGGGTTAATGTATAACCGTTATAAGGGCGTGAAGTTATATAGCAGCCGCCAAACACTGCATTGTTACACTGGAATAGGCTAACCTATTGTCGCTTTTAGGGGCGTGTGCTTAAGGCGTAGACTACTAGAGGGCAAACCAATAGAACTTGGCGAAACTTTCAGGTTTGGGATGGGAAAGGAACGCGTTATAAATACATAAAACATCCAATTCTTCAAACATATATATTAGGTATTCCAATTCCTTGATTTTATTATAGTTAATTCTTTCTACGAACTTGCTAGAGGAATATCCTGTGATTATTACTTAATGCGTTGACTCGGAGGTTGGATGTACAGTATATATGGGCAGGGTTATCGTCTCCTTGGCTGCAGCTCCGTACCGACCGCACGAAGTAGACGCTAACGCACAATGTACCAGCGGCGCGTGGAAACTTCCAGCTGTGTAATGGATCACTGTGGGGGGGTGAGTCACATACTGTGTTACTAGCCACATGTTTCGTACAGTCTGTATACACACATTACCTAAAGTAATTCCGACATCATTTATTACAAATAAACTATTATTTATTGTATATTTAATGTCCAGTTTCATTGATGAATTTATTATATTTACAAAATTATTTATTGTTTTTATCTTTTATAATACTCTAATAGTACATTTAAGTATAAAATGTAAAAATATTTTTACACAAAATAACGGGCTCTAAAGAATTTCACATAGATTTATCCTACAAAGAATAATTACATTATTATATATATTAGACAACGTTATCGAGCTGTCAGATAGGGGGGGGGGGGGGGGGGGGGGGGGACGGACTTTCGACGCAATAAAAATTCATCCCAATAATCATTTAATATATCCTATTGAATGGGAGAATATTTTAAACTAATTTTCCCAAGGAATGCATGTTCACCACCTTGATGGGTGATCTTCCACAGTAAACCATCCCACTCTGTTTCCAATGCATGTTCACCACAATAGGTGATCTTTGATCTTCCACAATAAACCACCATCCACTCCGTTTCCCAAAGAAATCCATGTTTAACACCATGGGTGACCTTTGATCTTCCACAGTAAACCATCCCACTCTGTTTCCCAATGCATGTTCACCACCATAGTTGATCTTTGATCTTCCACAGTAAACCACCATCCACTCTGTTTCGCAAAGAAATGCATGTTCACCACCATGGGTGATCTTCCACAGTAAACCCTTCCCCCATGTTTGCCAAAAGATCTTTCACAGTAAACCATCCTACCCTGTTTCCCAAAGGAATGCCTGTTCACCACCGTGTGTAATCTTCCACAGTAAACCCGTCCACTCTGTTTCCAAAAGGAATGCCTGTTCACCACCGTGTGTATTCTTCCACAGTAAACCCCTCCACTCTGTTTCCTAAAGGAATGCCTGTTCACCACCATAAGTGATCAACCACAGTAAACCCTTCCACTCTGTTTCCTAAACGAATGCCTGTTCACCACATTGATAGTAACAATGTGTTGGCAAGCTGTATTTTTCGAGGTGTTTGTTATTATACATTTATTATAGGAAGGGATCTAGGGGTCTTAACCTCGAATGATAAGTTTATTTTACCGAAAATAACTTATCTTTTATTGGCGCAATTGTAGGACTAATCCCATCACATGCGTACTTTTTTAACCGGGTAGTGTACAAATTTAGGAATCGCGTAATTTTTCTTGAAATTAATATCTCATATCTCTCCAAACCACGTACGCGTAACGACCTTACTGGGTCTCATCAGCGTGGTGTCGGATTCGAACCTGGGACCTCGAGGTCGGAAGCCGAGACTACACTACAAGTGAGATATTAATTTCAAGAAAAAATACGCGATTCCTAAATTTGTACACTACCCGGTTAAAAAGTACGCATGTGATGGGATTAGTCCTACAATTGCGCCAATAAAAGATAAGTTATTTTCGGTAAAATGAAGTTATCATGCGAGGTTAAGACCCCTAGATCCCTTCCTATAATAATTGTTCACCACATGGGTGATCTTCCAAGGTAAACCCTTCCACTCTGTTTCCTAAAGGAATGCGTGTTCACCACTATGGGTGGTCTTCCACAGTAATCCCTTCCACTCTGTTTCCTAAACGAATGTCTGTTCACCACATGGGTGATCTTCCAAGGTAAACCCTTCCACTATGTTTCCTAAAGGAATGCGTGTTCACCACCATAAACAGTAAACGTTTCAGAAGTTACAACGGTTCCCATTTATCGACCTGTTAACTGGATTGGGCTAGGCGGCAGCATTGAAAGCACTGTGCCCGATCAGTGCTGCCCCATCTAGGGTTCGAACCAGGGCCTCCTGATTAGAAACTCAGGGATGTCACCACTACAAAGCTGC
>JAUCBJ010004451.1:0-12397 GCA_032718475.1 Nemertoderma westbladi | reverse complement strand
AAAAAAGCACCCCCCAACCCCCACCATGGATTACATTAGCAATGCGGAGGTCCGGCCACTAGAGGCCAGTGGAATTACCGGACATAATCGGCCTCACAGGCGTCAGTTAACTCCTGACCGGCTGCCTGTCTCACCCCCTACTGGAGAGAGAGCAGCCAACAATTCTTTGAGTCCCTTTCCTGATGACCTTTCTGGCCCAAACCCTGGGTCACCAGGGAGGCCAGATTGTGATGGGGAGAGGGATTCTGGAGTTGGAGGCTACTCTCATGTTCCACCCCGACCAACAAAGCCATTGGTGAATCTGAGGCAAGTCACTAGACTAGCCTCAGTAAACACCCTAACACTCGGGTCCCCAATGCGACAAGGTGAGCTGACTGCCTTGGCAGATAAGCTTTCTCTTAGCGCAGTGGGTGTTCAAGAGCACCGAATGCAGACTGGACAGACTGATGAGGTTCTGATTAAGGACATGGGGGGCGGATGGCGACTCGCCCTCGCGTCAGCAGATGATAGTGGCAATGGTGGAATTGGTCTATTGATGAATCCAACTGCACATGCAGCATTGGACAAAATAGACCAAATCTCTAACCGCATCATCCGTTGCCACTTCTCATGTTCTGGAAGACTGGCTAAGAAGTTTCCTAAGGTGGTTCTGATTGTGTGCTACTCTCCAACTAGTGTTGCCCCTGTAGAGGAGGTGGAAAATTTCTACCACAATCTACAAGCAGCTACTGATGGAGTGGATCAGCATGCATTCTTAACATTCCTGGGAGACTTTAATGCAAGTCTGCATCAATCACCTACATCGCCCTGGGTCTATAGCAATAGTGTTAACCGAAATTCTGTCCATCTTCAGGATTTTATCTCTGGAAATGGATTGTTTTCGGCTGGAACCCAGTTCAAGAAGCGAACTGGAAAGCTATGGACTCATAGTGGACCCAGTGGTCACAAGTCCCAGATAGACCATATTCTGTTTCGTAGGAAATACAGGAGCTCTATACAAGACTGTAATGCATTTACACTTCGACCCTTCTCCAGTGATCACCGCCTTATTGTGGCCAAGGTAAGACTTAGTCTGCGTGCTAGCAGAACAACGAAATCTGCCTTGCCGCGGCATGACTGGTCCTCTCTGTTGCAACAGCCAAGTGTGAGATCCAGCTTCACACTACAGCTGAGCAACAGGTATGAGGCTCTTGCCTCTGAGGCGGCAGATCACTGTGAGGGCTATACTGCCTTTACAGAAGCAGTTAAGTTAGCAGCTGCAGAAACAGTTCCTGTATACCCTCGAAACAGGAAAAGGGCCCCCTGGACTGACAACAAAATTCAGAAGTGCCGAAATGACCTTCATAAGGCGCAGAAAGAGTCCCGACTCAAACAGACTACAGCGGCCAAGAATGCAGTTAAGGCTGCATCTAGGTCCCTGAACAGGCAGTACTCTGTTAATCTACAGGAGCTAATAAACCAACAGGTTGATGCCATCAATGATGCTGACGACAGCAGGCAATCATCCCAGGCATGGAAATCAATCAATCTGCTTACTGGGCGGAAAAGCCAACCAACCACCAAGGTTAAGGCTGAATCACCAGCCGATCGCCTCAATGGTTGGAAAGCCCACTTTGAAAAGCTCCTCAATAATGACAGGGTATTGCCTGATAACTTTATAGAAGTAAAAGTGTCTGAGTCTGTACTCCCAGATATTCCCATTGGCGATATCTCCTTTGCAGAAGTGAAGGCTGCTGCAAAGAGCATTAAGACCAATCGTGCCAGTGGAGTAGATGGTGTTCCCCCTGAGGTCTTTAAAATACCTGAGTGTTTAAAGCTCATCTATCCCATCATAGTAGACATGTACCGAACAACAAGAGTCCCACAAGAAATGAAAACAAATAAGTTGGTGCCAGTTCCCAAGAAGGGCAACCTAACACTCTATGGTTCTTTTCGGGGAATCTCATTGATCTCGATTGCTGCAAAGCTATACAATAGGATTCTATTAAATCGCATCAGGGATCCCATTGAGAGACTGCTCCGTGGAAATCAGAATGGGTTCCGTAAAGGTCGTGGGACCATGGAGCCCATTTTGGCACTTAGAAGGATAATTGAAGAATTATCAAAAAAGAAAGACAGGCATCTGGCTGTTATCTTTGTTGACTTCTTCAAGGCCTTTGATTCAGTCTCTCGCTCACGTATGTTCAGCATACTTTCATTATATGGGATTCCTGATGAAATTATTGCAGCAATCAGATCAGTATACGATGGTTCGACAACATTTGTGTCTACTGTTGACGGTGACACAGAACCATTTGAAGTGTTATGGGGCGTCCTCCAAGGAGACACACTTGCACCATTCTTGTTCATTATTGTGGTTGACTATGTTCTACGCATGTCCTTAGATCATCATAATGATGATGGGGTGATGATAACTCCACCTACTGGCTCCAGAAGTCGAGGAAATCCTGCCAAGTACCTAACTGATCTAGACTTTGCTGATGACTTAGGAGTACTCTCAGAATCATTAGAGGGAGCCCAACGGCTCCTCAGCTCATTAGAACATGCTGCTTCTAGTGTTGGTCTTTTTATTAACTCCAGAAAGACCAAAATTCTGACCGTTAACTTTGAAAGTCCTCAGCAAGTCTCTGATCGGATGAGCATAAGCTCAAAGGATGGTATGCTTGAGCATGTGGACGACTTCTGTTACCTGGGATCATGGATCCGGAAGTCAGGTGAGGACCTTCGAATACGTAAGGGAAAGGCATGGACAGCCTTGAATAGGCTTTCCAGGATTTGGAAATCACCGAGAATTAATCGGAAACTTAAGGTCCGATTATTTAGAGCAGCAGTAGTTCCAGTACTCCTCTACGGGAGTCCATGCTGGGCTCTAACTGCTGAGGACACCAAATCTCTGGATGGCACATTCACAAGAATGCTACGCCGGGTTCATTGTGTCAAGTACAATGCACACATCTCCAACCAGACACTATATAACATTGGAGGTGTCTCATTGGTTCCCCCAAGCTTGACACTAGAACAAAATCGCCTCCGCTTTGCAGGACATTGCTTTCGCCGTGAGGACCAGCCAGTGCATAATCTTGTACTTTGGCAGCCTCATGGAGTGAATAAGCATGGTGGACAGCCCATGACTTTCTTGAGACGCATCTTAAAGGACACTGGCCTTAAAGATGCGGATGATCTAGCAAATGTCATGGGTGATAGGGAGTTGTGGCGGTGCAATTTTGTTGACAAGCCGGCACAGCATTCTTAAAAATGCAGCTGCAATGCAGCATGCCGATCCTAGTAGTAGTAGTATGAGCCTCTCAAACCTGAGAAGCGGCTTTACTTTTAACGGTATTGGTACTTTATATCTCAGCTTTAAAATATTATAAATGCTTTCGAAGATCACAAGTTTACTCTAAGAATTCTAGAAATTCATCGTGTTTGTCTTATATTCTTTTTTATTTTCCTTTTCAGTTTTGTATTTACACTAAAATTTGGGCCATTTCTTAAAGAAATATTTGACAAATTTATGTTTAATATGTGTATGATGGTGATTGGATGCATTTCTTACACATCAGTTTTATACAGTGTTGGTATACATCGGATTATAAGCGATTTTGAGACGATGGTTGGATTTAAAATAAATATCTTTATATCATTCTCAATGGTTTATCTTACTGTGCCTGTTTATATTATTCTTGCAACATTGGGTATACATTACTCTTTCACTGAAGGTACAACATACACATGTTTCATTACTGAGACACCAGAAGTTGAACAATGTAGAACTCCGACTTCTGTATGTGTGATATTGTCATTCTTTACTCTCATCTGGATTCCATTACTTGCAGTCATTGAAACTTTCACTCATCAATGTTGTGTTCTCAGACATCGACAGAAATACTTCCCGCGACGGTCTCTAAGGGAGTACCATGGATTAGAACCACAAACAGAATTCAGTTATTTGGAAAGGAAATTGTTTCGTTTGTCTGCGATTGACGATCCCAAAACGCTGTCGTGAAATTAATAATGGAGATGAAATACAATGATATGTGACCTTTTAGACCATCAGTTGCAAAATATAATTAAACTTGTTAAATAATCAAATAGGAAAGTCACTGTAACTTTAATAGTATTGTACGTTACATTGTCATTGACGCATATTTAAGTAAATATACAAGCTGGCGATCGATATCCGTAACAACGTCTGTAATACCAATACAATTAATGTGTTGATAAATATGTTATAATAAAATACAATTAAGTTATCCTACGCTGCACTAGTGGGTTTTATATGCTATACATAGGCTATGCTATATATGATATATATATATATATAGTGTCATTTTCTGATGACACGGACCCCCCCCCCCCCCCCCCCCCTAATGAAATAGGCGTTCAAAGATTGCAATAATTATTGTTCGCTGCAAGCCATTTATTCTATTTAATAAATACACAAAATTCTAGAACGTGTTATTTATTTTATGAGTTGGTAGGCAACAGCGGTATGCCTATACAATATCTATATTGCCTAGCTAATCATACATAACAAATTGTTCCAGAATATTGTGTATATATTTATTAAATAGAATAAAATGGCCTGCAGTGAACAATAATTCTTGCAATCATTGAACGCCTATATCTCAGCTGTTTCTCAATGAAATTCAGACATTGTTACATATTTGGAATCCTTGCAACGCAAGCTTTTTAATGATATGAAGAAATTACGACTAATGTGAAGAATGGCTACGATACAGAGGGTGCGATTTCGCAAAAGACACTTTTTTAAAACGCTTATAAATAAAATTTAAAGGCGAAATCGAAAATAAAATTGAAATAATATATTTACGTACAATGTAATGTCCTCTTAATTTAGCGGAACGTTTTAAAAAAACATTTTGTGTTCTAGAACATTATTAGCTAATCAGCTAGCTATTATTAAAAAAAAGTCCTTGAGTTTGGATTTTCGGCTAGAGTTCCGTATGCAGTCGCATTTGATATTTTGATATTAATAAATGAAATGATGTACTTTTTGTATAGTAGGCCTAATATTACCACCGACTTCATTGCAACATTTTTTTAAAAATATATTTTGTTTTAGAACATTAGCTAATCGAGTAGGTAGTAATTTATTTATCAAGATTTATTATATATTAAAATTTTTTTTGAAATTTCTAAAAATACTGCACATGTTTAAACTGTTGAATATATTAATGACAAAAAATATTGAGGATATTATAGCAGTTTACATTTTTTGCATGGTATGAATGATTTATGTTTAAAAAATGTAGTTTTATTTTATTACAAGCCATTGTAAATTTTAAAAATGACAAGCTATATTTTCTAGAGCATTATATTTTTTATTTTATTTATGTTCTAGAATAGTGTATAATAATTATATTTTGTTCTAGACCTCTACAATGTAGCCATGGTAACAATGATTTATTTATGTTATTAAAACGGCTGCATACTGAACTGTTCCCGGATTTTCTTTGATGTTCTCATTAATCAATGTTGAACATTATTAGTGAATACTGTATTGTTATTTAATCTAGCTCGTGTTTTTAATGTTAGCTATTGTTTATTTGATGGTAGCTAGTATTAAAAAAAAATTATTTTTATTTTTCGGTGGTTATGTTATTGATTAGGCCTAATATTTAAACAACACTGAAAATATTCTGTTTTTAAACATTAGCTAATCGGCTAGCTACTATTTTAAAATATAGTATAATAATAAGAAACGAAAGAGTGCCACAGAAAACGTATGCGTAAAGGCTGCGTGTAAACAAATCTAGAAAGTTTTGTTACCATAACAACAATGTGATGTATTTTATTAAGAAAATATTCAATAATGTATCGCAATATTGTGTTTTTAAAAATATTACACAAGAATAAATAATTGTTCTAGAACAACTATTTTTTAAAATAAATAATTAACATATTCTAGAACGTTAAAATAAAGTAGCAAAAATTTAGAAGGTCACTGAATTAAAACACTATATTCCGGGGAATGGTGTAAATTATTTAGAAGCCGAAGGCCGATGAAAAAATGCTTATACTACTTCGAGGAAATGTAGTTTTGTTTTATAAGGGGAGAAAAAATTACTTCTTTTTGTAAAAGATGTAGTTTTCTTTAAAATATTCCCCTTTGAATTACAAGTTTAAAGTAACAAAGTTATCGCACATTTTATATTGGAAGGTACTTAAAGAGAAACACGACCGAACACCGTCGAACACACCCGAACACACTCCAAAAACTGCCGAACACAATCGAACACAGTTGAAAATAGAAAGAGCACAAAAAAAATAACACCACGTACCAACTTTTAGATAAAATTAGCCATGCGCGTTGCTTTTCTATAAGTAAATCCCCGGAATTATTGAATAAATTGTAGCGAAATTAAATAATCATTTCTTATCAGGTATCATTTGTTTAGTACTGCTGTACTGTACAACAAAAATATGTAGGGAAGCCTACCTGGTACCTGTCACACTATTATTGCCTTATATACTTCACCATTACACCAATAAAGTTATCTCAACTACGCTAAGGACAACGTACTATCCTACTACTACAATCGGCATGTTGCATTGCAGCTGCATTATATATATATTACATATATATTAAGAATGCTGTGCCGGCTTGTCGAGAAAATTGCGCCACTACAACTCCCTATCACCCATGACATTTGCTAGATCATCCGCATCTTCAACGCCAGTGTCCTTTAAGATGCGTGCCAAGAAAGTCATGGGCTGTCCACCATGCTCATTCACTCCATGAGGCTGCCAAAGTACAAGATTATGCACTGGCTGGTCCTCACGGCGAAAGCAATGTCCTGCAAAGTGGAGGCGGCTTTGTTCTACTGTCAAGCTTGGGGGAACAAATGAGACACCTCGAATGTTATATAGTGTCTGGTTGGAGATGTGTGCATTGTTGTTTTCTCATTTAATCACCAGGGCAGAAATAACTCCAAAAAGATTTCTATATTTCCTATATTACCATTTGAACGTGGCAGACGCATATTTATTACGTGACTCGTGGTATATTTATTGGTTTTTAATCCTATTCCCCTAAGACCCAATGGCCGAAGAATTCTTAAACCTTAGGGACGACGTCATTTCAGTCCTCAAGAAACAAAAGAAATCCATTTACAATGACGAGGAATAATCGATAACTGACAACCTTTCGAAAATGCCGTTCCTTTTCACTGCCTCTCAAGACAAACTTGCCAATTCAAATAAAAAAACTGTTGATGCCCTTGGCAAATTAGCAGACGAGTTATTAAATGTAATCGATGAATGGATACCTAAAAGTCGCTCGGCCATCGCAATCTACTAATGTCTCGAACGAATCGCCGACCACTATATCTCCCAACGATTGTGACAGGCTCACAAAATGTCCCGGCGATTCCATAGATCCTCAAGCCAATGAATGGATTAATCCATCCCAGGAAAGGCAAGATCCGCGTCGACGGCCCAAGAATGAACCACCTGCATCGACTAATCAATCAGGCACGACCAGAGACGTTGCACCCGAGCAACAAACGTAACGCAACACAGCCAGACAGCCAACATCAACCACCAAAACGATGGTCTCTAAATCAATGGATTGTCGTAGCAATTGGCTCAGCAGGAGTTGGAACTTCGGCAGGACTACAGGCTGTTGCGAAAGCGGCTCCCAGATATCACTCACATAAGGCTGGGTTGATTCACTCCTGAAACAACCATTGCCAATGTGTGCAACAACATCTCAAAGTTAGAAACATTCCATATAAACACGTATTCAAGCTTGGTGAACACCAACCGGATAGAACACCGACTGCCCCCATTCCTTTTACATCATTCCATATTGTGTGCCCCTCCGGGGAAGCAGCCAATTCGGTCTTCCAATTGAGCAACTGGCCCAGTGGTGCAACAATAAAAATACACTTTCTCAGTTCATCCAACAGAGAGAAAACCTAAAGCTTCAACTAAAGTCAACTGGCAGCAATGGAGGATCATATACCGGGTGTACCATAATAATAGCCCCCCCCCCCCCCCCCCATGGCCAGCCAAAACTGCCAGACATGTACTTTAGTGTAATATATCATTCGAAAGATAATTTAATTCTGAGCTTACATGCAAAAATCTAGTGTCCAATACAAAAGTATCAAAATTTATAGGCTATTCTTTAAACCTATCTTACTTTCCAATATTTGATTTAATCACAATTAAAAAAAATATAATTTATCCAGCGTTAGTCATCAGATTTGCAACCCTGTTTAAACAGTTATTACTGCCTGACTTTTGCTGTATTGCAATATATTACAGTATTAAGTTATCGGTATTAGTGTTTCTTTGGTAATTTTACTGAATTAGGCCTAACAGAAGTAATTAGAATGACAAGTTCCAGTGCAATCTTCGATGACTGTGAAGAAAAACGTATGGTTGACAGAATCATAGATGTTACTTTTAGAGAGGGTCGTGATTCTGTGGCATAATCAAACTGAACTCAAACCAAAACGGCCCTTTTAAGGGCCAACATCCTTTGCCACTATCGAGGAGCTCCCCGTGCTGCAAAGGGGAATCATGGCTGTAAAGCTGATGACTAACGCTGGATAAATTATATTTTTATTTTTTTAATTGTGATTAAATAAAAAATAACGAAAAAAAGATAGGTTAAATAATAGCCTATAAAATTTTTATACTTTTGTATTGGACCCTACATTTTTTGCATGTAAGCTCAGAATTAAATTATCTTTCGAATGATATATTACACTAAGGTACATACATGTCTGGCAGTTTTGGCTGCCCAGGGGGGGGGCCATTATGGAACACCCGGTAGTTGCTCTGCTACACATTCACCGACATCATTACCCTCATCTAACTGACTCGATGTATCATCATCTTGCGATACCGAATCTACTGGTTCGAATGAAAACTGTGTTTCTTCTATCTCCGATTCTACAACCCATTCGGAAAATCGTATTAATGTTTGCCTGACAAACACCAGATCTATAAATAACAAAGATATTTTCTTGATTGACTTCCTCATCGAACAAAATATTGACATAGCTATGTTTACCGAAACTTGGCTAACTGGTTCGGTACTTGACTACTTAGTGGTAATTGTAATCGCCTCCAGGTTACACAATTAACCATCTAACACGTACAGACCGTCGAGGTGGTGGTGTTGCCTGTGTGTTTAATGAATCGATGAAACTTAAATCTGCAACCACAGAAGAAAGGTCGGTTTTTCAAAACTTTGAATATTTAGAACAAACACTTTTTTACAATAGTGAACTCTTTAGATTTGTTATTGTCTATTGGCCATGCCCATCACAAACAAATGGCTGCACTGCAGCCAATTTCATGAAAGTCTTTACTGAATACCTTGAACAGCTGATAGTATTATTACCTAATATGAAGCTGCTCCCATAATTTCTGATCTGAAAGTCACAGATATTGGCCTTCCAGACCACTTTGCTGTCCGGTTCAACCTAAATCTTATGAGGACTCAACCTCAAGATGACTTAATTATCTTTCGAAGAATCAATGACATTGACATCGACAAGTTCAGAAGTGATTTGATTGAGTCTGATCTCTCTGTAATGTCATTTAATCCAGAGGACAACAATGTTGAAACTGCAATTAATTGCTACAATGACACAGTGTCATCTCTTCTCAACAAATATGCACAATATATCAATAATGTTGTTTTTGCTTTTTTTGTTGCTTGAATAACACCTAGTAGTGTTAGGAATAAGAACGCTACTCCCTGGTTCACTGCAGAGTGCAGAAGGTCGGCAGAAAAAGAAACTAACAAGATGAGCTAAAAGAATATATCATAAAACAAAACTCGAAGTTCATCGAATCGCTTTTAGAGAGCAATGTGTGTCCTTCACCGAATCCACTTCAAAGGCTAAACATGATTACTACAGGGAAAAATTGTTGAATAATGAAAACAACTCAAGTGAAGCTTATAAAACGATTTATAAAATCCTCTATCGCAACTCATCAAACAGACTCCCAGATCATGTTTCTGACCAGATCCTCGCTGAAGAATTCGCAAACTACTTTGAGTCAAAGATCAGCAATTATCACGAAGAAATTGAACCTGAATCTTTAGCAACTCACTCAGCACCTGTAGACAAATTTCCCACTTCCATTGATAAACCGTCATTGTCGCCTGAAGTCGTCACTCCACCAAGCAGCAGCTGCATTCCAATTGACTTCCCAACAACTGTTGAAGGATCTTCCTGTGATCACCAGAAGGATCTTCCTGTGATCTGGATCCAACTCATTTCCATGACAAACTACCGACAGTCACTGAAGAAACAGTTGATCTCCTTATAAAAGATTCCAATAATATGAGCAGCCCCACTATTCCAATTCCAACACGAATACTTAAGGGCTCCATTAACTCCTGAACGTTATCAAATTCATTATTAATTTGTCGATTAGAACATCTACAGTACCTTCAGCATTCAAGGAGGCCATCCTAATGCCGGTGCTGAAGAAATTCAAGTTAGACCCAAACATTCTAAAAAATTTCCGTCCTATTTCGAATTTAGTTTTCATTGCGAAACTAACTGAAAAGGTCGTCGTAAATTTGCTTATTGAGCAATCATTTCTACGACCAACATCAAAGTGCTTATAGGAAAATATCATAGCTCTGAAACAGCGCTACTGAAAGTAAATAATGAAATCCTGGGAAGCATCGATGATGACTCATCTGTACTCCCGGTATTATTAGACCTAAGTGCAGCGTTTGATACGTTCGAGCACTCTATTCTACTCGATATTCTATAAAATGACATCGGTGTATGGAAAGATGCACTCAATTGGTTCCGTTTTTACCTTTCTGATAGATGCCAATCTGTACGCATTGGGATGTCTTACTCGAAAACTATAACTCTCCGTTTTGGTTTACCACAAGGTTCGATCCTCGCTCCAATACTCTTCACCGTATACATGCGCTCATGTTAGCTTATTCAATTCCGCTAACACAAACCCATAAAGTAAGCCGTTAAGCAATATTGGGGGCCACGAGGTTGATTACCCAATCTCGTGCCACCCTAATAAAATGGGAAGGAGAAACACACAATAAGGGTCAGGGGCCACACCCCTGACCGAGAGAGAATAGCAGGAGTGAGGAGAAACACTCCAAAGGGCGCCAACAGGGATATCAGCCAATGGGAGGGAGGCACCGGCTAGGTACAGTAACAAGGCCAACCCGTGCAATATAACCTGTTGGCAGTAATCAGTTATTTCAGCTATCTCATTGTTTTGGTCGGTTTAGCTAGGATAGGACCGGAACTTTAATTACCGTTGCGTAACCACTGTGCAGACATCTTATTCCATATCTATACTATTATACCGGAGGACTTTATACAGCAATCAACAACCATCCACCTTTTACACACACACGGCGGGAACGCGACGCGTAAATCGAAAACCGGATAAACCGGGATCCTTCGTGGATCCCGTCACAGTAATTAAAGTCTAGAACTCCAGCCAGCTACCGATCTAAAGACGAGATGAGTGACGTTACGCCAACGCAGACCCCGGAGGAAGACCCAACGATTCGCGAGGCCGTGACCAGACGGTATAGGCCCACAATGCCGGACCCATCGGTAACGGGTCATCCGGCACATCAGGATGAAGGGGGCCATCTGGAGCCGGAGATCGAGACGAGAGGAGCGGGGGCCGAGTTGAGAGAAGGAGAGGGTGAGAGGGACGGAGAAGAAGACGAGTCGAAGAAGTTCTGGGAGGAGGGGGAAAGTTAGTAGGTCGAGAAGGCGGAGGGAATCCGTCGTAACCGATAAGTCTGCTACATCCTCCGTAAAAGAAAGACGGGTGAGAGAGATAAATGCCACGTACCATCTCGACCTGATAGCGCAAGGTCAGAGAGAGATACATAGACGGTTAGAGGAGGGGAGAATGCAACTAGAGAAGGAAATGGTACTGATTAGAGAAACCGGAGAGAGGGCCGAAAGGGCCGCGAAAAGCCTTAGAGAGTGTGAGGAAATAGGGAGGAAGGAACAAGAGGAGCGTGTGGCGAGAGAGAAAAGTGAACGCAAGGAGCGTGAGGCGAGACGGGAAAGTGAACACAAAGAGCGTGAGGCGGAACGCAAGGAGCATGAGGCGAGAGAGGAAAATGAATGCAAGGAACGTGAGGCGAGGGAAGAAAGTGAGCGTAAAGAGCGTGAGGCGAGGCGAAGGGAGGGAGCTAGGAGAGAGGCGGAATTGGCCGACCAGAACGCACGGGAGGGTCGGGAGAGAATGGCAAGAGAGGAGCGTGAGCGAAAAGAATTGGAAAGACAGCAAGGCGAGCTTATAGAGTACAAAACTAGACGTACGCGCGAACTGGAACTGGAGCGGATAGGGGTGTCTGAGAGCGAGGCTGACTCGAAGATTTTCGAGGAGCCAA
>JAUCBJ010004450.1:0-49192 GCA_032718475.1 Nemertoderma westbladi | reverse complement strand
ATTTTGCTCTAAAAAGTGTATAGTTTACTAGCTACTACTTTTTAATATTAGTGTGAAGTATTCTAGGATATTTCGAATCATTTTTTTTTTTGTTAAATAATGTTTTAGAACTTATTTTTTTGTTCTAGAACATTTTTAAAAATTATATTTTTTGTATTTTTGTATAATTAACATATATATCTAGTAATTTTATGTACTCTTGTAATAATTTATAATTATAGCTAGTAAAAATAGATGGCGATAGATGTCACGATTGACTAGGCCTATTGATGCCATTATAATGTAGGCCTGCGTATTCAATAATAGCCCTAGCTAACATTTTAAAAAATGTTCTAGAATGCTATCCTTATGGTTAGTTGTTCTGTATTCCAATTTTTTTTTAATTAAACAATCAGTTTAATAATTTTTTTTTAAAAGAACAAATATTCCAGAATTTTTTTTATCGAAAATTGTTAATAAAAATGTTCTAGAGCATTTGGTACAAGTTCTAGAACATTTAATAAATGTTTTAGAACTCTTATCAATAAAAAAACTGGCAAAATAGCATAAAAAATAATCTAATTTTAATTTCTAATTTAATTAAACTAATTTTCTTTTTAAAAGAAAATCATTTTCTCGAAAATTCACAATTAAAATGATCTAGAACTTTTTGCAAAGTTCTAGAACATTCAAATACGTTCTAGAACATTTATCAAGAAAAAAAACTGTCAAAAAAAGCATGAAAAGTTGTTGAAAATAAAACAACGAAAATGTTGGCACGGGCGGAACTGTTCCCCATTATCCCGCCATTGTTTGGCACCAACACCAAGCCTGCATTACGATTTTCGCCCTGTTCACAGATACACTTCGCTGCGACAGCACGGTGGTTTTGCGTCTCATTTTGAACGCATCAGTCAGTGTTTTTTACCTTAGGCCCAAACTCACAAAAAGTGGCCAAAAACGTTTCCCACGCGATTCGACTTAATTCTAGAATGAAATTTTTTTTGGAACCTAGTGAAATTATATATATTTTTGAAGATAATTTTATGGTCCAACAGATGCACACTGCCACTCCGACTTTGAAAGATTTTACAGACCTTTTAGTACTAAAAAATGCAGGTTTTTCTATTGTCCAAAAAAGTTCATTGCATTGTGGGGGATGTATTTTGACATCTACTGGGTGTATTTCAACAAGTTATAGCTCATTTTAAAGCTAAATAATAGAGGAATGCAATTGAATCACTTCCAAATTGTTTTATTGATATCATATTTAAATAAAACAATAGATAATATACCCCTATTTTTGACAATTACTTGTCCCAAACGGTAACAACTGAATTCACCAATAGGTTTTTATTTGGATTCTATACACTAAATTCTTATTTGAAAGGAAAATCTTCAAGAAGTGGAATGTTCCAGATTTTACGAAAAAATACTAAACACAACCAGAGATATGGCTGGTTTTTATACGTGCGAGTCGATTATGTCAATTAGGATTGTCCCGCCCATGTGAAGAATACCAGGATTTCAGTTTTCGGTCGACTTTTTATCGGAATTTTATATATGAAGATTTTTTATTTTTTTTTAATATATATATTTTATAATATTAAGTGTTTTATAGCGCTTATTTCTGTTTTATAACCTGTACATATACTAATTCGTTTATTGTTTTGGTTAGATTCAGCCCTTCTGTAACCTGTGTTTTTGGTGAAAACGTGGTATTCTTCACATGGGGGTAACTGCAAAGTGAAATATAACGGCAGAAAGTCTGGTATTCTTCACATGGGCCGATTGTCCCATGTGTAACACCAAGTGCACTGCTTTACCATGCTCTAGAATCAGTTCTAACAAACTTGATAATATGAAGATTCTAATATCAGAAGATAGCCAAGTTCTTGGTCTTTTGCGTGAGTAATCATTTGTGGCAACAATTGACTATGGAATAGACTTTAGTTGTTTTTACATTTATCAGCAAGAGCTTTGTCCCACCTGTAACAAAAGCCTGTAACACAAAAAATCGTTACAAGGCGGGACGTCCCACATGTAACATGTAAATCGAATAATTTTGGGCTACAGAGTGGGACATGTCTCACCTGTAACACTTTAGTAGTGCAGACTTTATAATATTGATAAGGCTGCAGGTCATGCACACAGAACAGCAGTATATTAACTGTGAATTGGTACTTACCTAACTACAGTAGTACCGGTAACAGTATCAGTGCTGCCTCTTTATTGCGTTTGATTCGAAGTTATTGGGATCTACAGATCTGCGCAGTGCATAGAGTTTACTATTGACTACTAAACAAACTAATCCTAACCAGAACCAGTTATAAGACACTGATACAGACACTATGTGACTACGGTATAGAATAGAGACCACATTTCATTACTTATTAGACATCAGCTTGCCGTTCCGGTATCAAGATACTGATAGTAAATAAAAATAGGACTAATAATACTGATCTGTCTTATATGGAATGCGGTCCATCTTAGATCTATCTTCTGCGATTGGGAGAGGGAGATTGGGAGCTCCGTGAGGGGAGCAGTTAGAGGTGGGGGGAAAAAGGGGGGAAATAGAAGGTCTAGGGGAGCAGTTGGAGGTGTGAGGGGAAAAGGTAGAGGTGCAAGGGGAGCAGTTGGAGGTGTGAGGGGAAAAGGTAGAGGTGCAAGGGGCAGCAGTTGGAGGTGCGAGGGGAAAAGGTAGAGGTGCAAGGGGAGCAGTTGGAGGTGTGAGGGGAAAGGTAGAGGTGCAAGGGGAGCAGTTGGAGGTGCGAGGGGAAAGGTAGATGTGGAAGGGGAGCAGTTGGAGGAGCGAGAGGAGTAGTTAGTGCGAGAGCAGTAGGGAGATGTGCGAGAGGAGAATGGGAGGATCTGTGGAGGGT
The DNA here is from genome assembly GCA_032718475.1 of Nemertoderma westbladi. Taxonomy (NCBI): domain Eukaryota; kingdom Metazoa; phylum Xenacoelomorpha; order Nemertodermatida; family Nemertodermatidae; genus Nemertoderma; species Nemertoderma westbladi. The sequence continues at coordinate 46,331 of JAUCBJ010004450.1, read as the reverse complement.
GTGGGAGACAGGGTGAAAAGTACAGGAGGATCTGTGGAGGGTCTGGAGACGGAGTGGCAAGTACAGGAGGATCTGTGGAGGGTATGGGAGACGGAGTGGGAAGTACAGGAGGATCTGTGGAGGGTGTGGGAGACGGAGTGGGAAGCTCAGGAGGATCTGTTGAGGGTGTGGGAGACGGAATGGGAAGTACAGGGGGATCTGTGGAGGGTGTGGGAGACAGGGTGATAAGTACAGAGGGATCTGTGGAGGGCGTGGGAGACAGGGTGAATAGTACTGGAGGATCTGTGGAGGCTGTGGGGGACAGGGTGAGAAGTACAGGATGATCTGTGGAGGGTGTGGGAGATAGGGTGAGAAGTACAGGAGGATCTGCGGAGGGTGTGGGAGACGGAGTGGGAAGTACAGGGGGATCTGTGGAGGGTGTGGGAGACAGGGTGAGAAGTACAGGAGGATCTGTGGAGGGTGTAGGAGGCAGGGTGAGAAGTACAGGAGGATCTGTGCAGGGTGTGGGAGACGGTAGTGGGAAGTGCAGGAGGATCTGGGGAGGGTGTGGGAGACAGGAGTGGGAAGTACAGGAGGATCTGTGGAGGGTGTGGGAGACAGGAGTGGGAGGTACGGGAGGATCTGTGGAGGGTGTGGGAGACGGTAGTGGGAAGTACAGGAGGATCTGGGGAGGGTGTGGGAGACAGGGTGAGAAGTACAGGAGGATCTGTGGAGGGTGTAGGAGGCAGGGTGAGAAGTACAGGAGGATCTGTGCAGGGTGTGGGAGACGGTAGTGGGAAGTACAGGAGGATCTGTGGAGGGTGTGGGAGACAGGGTGAGAAGTACAGGAGGATCTGTGGAGGGTGTGGGAGGACAGGGTGAGAAGTACAGGAGGATCTGTGGAGGGTGTAGGAGGCAGGGTGAGAAGTACAGGAGGATCTGTGCAGGGTGTGGGAGACGGTAGTGGGAAGTACAGGAGGATCTGGGGAGGGTGTGGGAGACAGGGTGAGAAGTACAGGAGGATCTGTGGAGGGTGTGGGAGACAGGGTGAGAAGTACAGGAGGATCTGTGGAGGGTGTGGGAGACAGGGTGAGAAGTACAGGAGGATCTAAGGAGGGCGGGGAAGATGGAGTGGAAAGTACAGGTGGATCTGAGGAGGGTGCGGATGAAAGTGATAATGAACAATTTACAGGTTTTGTAGGAGTGAGGGGTATGGGAAGATCCGTGGCGGCTATACAAGATAACGTTTGGAATACAGGAGAATCTATGGAGGGTGTAGAAGATGGAGTGGGGAGTACATGAGGTTCTGTGGAGGGTGGAGATGAAACTGATGAACAATTTATAGTTTTTGACTAACTGATATCTCAGTATGGTATCTATGGTTGATACTCAGCCATAGTGATATACAGTTATAAACTCGGTAATAAACTCGTCATACTTTGTGAATTTTCATATAAATCGTCACTAAAGTACCTAAAGTGGTTAAAATGTTTTAATAAACTCTTTATGTTTATTTGATGAACTATAATATTTTATAATTTTTCCAGAAATTGGGACCATAAAGATTTCTTATGATTGATTATATTTTCAAATAAGCTTTATTGGGAGGTGTTACTGGGGTCAGGAATGGCTGCATAGCTCCCACTCGGAGACGAAATCTAGGTTAATTTAACATTTCAGTGTAATTACAACTGGTGTTACATGGTGGGACAAATTGTTACAGGCATCGGAAATCACCATTCAATGGCTCTGATTGGCTGATATCGGCAGTTACAGGAATGGACATCTGTTTTTCTCAATTATTTGTTACCATGAGGTCGGGGCTATTGTGAAATTACCACCATTGAATTCAGCGCATCAAGAGCTTTCTGGTGATATATAATATTACATACTTTGGGAAACTTTTTTTTTTACAAAAAAAATAATTTTTTTGGCCACTTTTTGTGATTTTGAGCCCTTAGATTTTTACAAGCGTTTTAAAATATTGTCAATTGTTAAATATAACCTTTCGTATTCTGTATATTATGCGGTTATTTATTACCAAGACCCGTGTGTTAACAAGATAAATACTACTTAACTACAAACCCCATTATACCTTTGCAGACCGAAACTGAATATAGTGTTGGCGAATAGTGTACTGGAATGGAGTGTTTTTGCTGCGTAAAGTCTCAAATGTAGATATTTTCTCACTAATAAATTTTTTAATTGATACGGAATAATGTTTTTGGGGTTATAATTAAGTAAGTTTAATTTATTTAGTTAAGTTTAATTTATTTAGTGGTTCTACCTGTTGCCTAGGTTACTCCCGGGACTATCTCTCCAGCGACCGCGACGCGCTGATCGCCACGCTGTTGGACGGGGTCCGCGCTTCTGGTAATCGCGACGTTTGCGTCAAGATGTTGCCAACTCTACGGGGACTCAGAGTGGCACCCTTAACCATACCAGTTGATGAGGAGGTGGAGAGTCAGCATCTAAAGTTCATATGTGTTCCGCCGGAGGGCGACTTCAGTTTGGCAGTTTCCCGCTTTAATTCGAATATATCTTATAGGTAATTGTATTTATTACTATTTTTTCACTTAACTCCCTTATATTAATAGCGAGTACTTTTACACTAAATTATAACTCAATTTTACAGATATACAATCATTCACTATAGCGAAGTAATATAGACTACGTACATTACATATCTAGACGAGTAATTTTGCTGTGTAACTTAAACTGAAACTTGGGTGCATTCATCTTCTTGATTGCCATTGGTTCTGTAGAACCAGTACTACTACATGGAGTCCATGTTTAATCGCAGACGAGTTAAGCCAATTCGTTTGTCATCTTTAGTAATCAGGTCACTCCCCAAGAGAACCTTTAATGTGTCCATGTAAATGACTTTAGCGCGTTAAGTGTTCGTTTTTATCCAAGATTCTGCCCTCCATATTGTAAACGTGACAGAAAAAAGTACACTTGTCTTCATTAATAAGAAACTGCAGAATTTGAAAATCTTTTCTTCCATGTGATTCACGATTTGTTCCATTATTGGTGATATCGGAGTTCCTAACTAAATAAATTTAACGTATTGTTGTCGGTTTAAACTTTATATGTAATAAATAACGAATTCAACCATAAAAATAGTATTTTTTCTCCCCGTGATATTTTTCTCCCCTCTTCCTTTTTCCTATCAAGTACGAAAACAGGCTTTAATTTAGGTATCTCCCCATCCCATCCCACCCCTCTCCTAACCTAACCTAAACTTTCTACTAACTTTAATGCTCGCATTTAATTTGAAAATCCCATACATATTATATACCTTCCGAAATTTACATTTTATTGGGTTTGTTGAGAATTTATATTTTCGCTTTCAATATTTTGCTCCAAACTTTAAAGTGAAACATGAGAATTTCAATGAGAAAAGGCAAGATTTGAGTATTTCAAAGTTCCGACTTTTCTCCGCACTGAGCAACATCATCTTACTTGCAAAACGTTCTAGAATGCTATAAATACAATCATCGGGCATCATGTATATACAGTAAGTTAGTATATTGTGATTCATGAGTTTTGAAGAAGATTTATATAACAATATTTACAGAGGATATAAATAATGTACCGTCACCATATGAATTATTCTTTATAATACAGCGGACTTCTCCATGCTGTTACCCAGGATGGGCTGTTTTCTGAGAACAAAGAGAAATTAATTCACGGGGCCCTCACCGCTTTACTAACTAATGAAGGAGACCAATCAGAAATAACTAATACTAATTTAGAGCAACAGTTCCACGCCATCAGACGGTGAGTTTAGTTGAAGTATATATTTATGCAATATGTTTCTGATTGTGTGGTATCACTGTCGTGTGCGGGGGGGGGGGGGGGGGGGGGGTGGGGGGTATAGGGTAGGTATACAAATTGGACGAATTTATAATTTTTGAAAATGTAGACATTTTCTGATTGGTATAAGTTTGCGCGCTAACTAGATGGTTTACGCCCAAATTTATGAACTTATGAGTTATTTTCCTTTTTTATTTTCCGATACCACATTTTTTGGAACCAGCATGTTCATTTTCATCATATTTTTTATGCATTTTTTTTATTTTCGTTTATTTTTATTTCTATTTCTGATAATTAAATTGGCAATTTTGTAAAAAAAATTAAAAAATTTTTAAACCTGAAAAAAACACAATGTTTTTTGTATTTTTATTGAAAAAAATGGGGAAATATTATTAAATTAAGAAAAGTGCGTGAAATTTATTGAAGCTTATGAAATTACCTTTCATATAAAGAAAAAATTGAAAAAAAACGGTTAAGAAACGGCGGGAGAGTAGTAATTGCCTTTAAGGTTCAAATCTTCCCGCGCAAAACTACCTGTATGGGGTCTTTTTGGTTAATAATAGCGTCTGCCAGGGAGGAAGCACACCACCGAGCTAAAATACTTCCCTTAAGCTCAGCAATGCGGAGCGGTTGAACTTCGGGCTCCGTCCTTGTAACTCAATGTCAATCACTTGGTAGTGAAGCCGCAGCTCATGAGACGCAGACATCCTATTATACGTGTTTTACAAAACACAGTAAGCATAGAAGCATTATGCTCAGAGTGCTCACGCTATATGCCAAGGATGCATTGGACCTCCTTTCTACATTTCCATTCAATCTCACCCACCCATACCTCCATAGAACGCGTTTCTAACTATGCATCTATTCGGAAGATGGGGTGCTTTAGAGGCCTCACAGATAATACAGACCTTACAACCTTGATTTTAGCCTATCGTAGTGTATTGTCTCAAACCGATTTGTACTGTATAGAATAGTAACGTATTTATTGTATTGTATTGCCTGTATTTTACTGTATCGTATTGCATTGTATCGTATTGTAGTGTATTGTATAGTAAAGTATTGTATTATCTGGTATTGTACTGTGAAGCATTGTATTGTATTGTTTAGTGTTCTATTGTAAAGTTTTGTACTGTATTATATTGCTTAGTATTGTATTGTAAAGTTTTGTACTGTATTACATTGTTTAGTATCGTATTACGTACCTTAGATACATTTGTTTAGTATCGTATTACGTACATTAGATACATTGGACAACAATAAATAATATATTAACTATGCATCCCGTATAACATTTTAATGTGGAAAGTCCCCCACATCAATAACCTCTAATTAACATTCAATAACACATATATTTCGCTCCTTTGGTGATGGTGAGACATTATCTGACTATTAAGTGAGATGTCATAATAGCAGATAATAACAAATAACAGAGCTGATTAAACTCAAAAATAAAACTGTAACCTGTTCTACTGACTTATCGACAAGACTATCATAACTATATCTACCGCAGTTTTTGTTATATTGCACCTGTCAATCACCATGATGTTCGCCCAAGACGATCCCATCGATCGACACAGACAACATCACAACCCGTTACTACAATCGGATAGTTATAATATTGATGACGCATGCTAACTATACTCAACTCCGCAACGTTAAACCAAACAGGACTAAAAGCTGTCATCGCTAATCTCTGTTCTATTGAAATATCTTATCAAACATCTTATCTCGATATTCATCCTATTCTACGTAGACGATCTTATTTCGCTTATTCCACCAAATTGTTCTACAAAGGTGCACCGCACCCATTCTATTCGTAAATGATTTAATTACCTCAATAATACCTCAGTCCTAACAACTAAAAATACAGCTTCTACTGAAAGTTATCTGTTACTTAACTCAGTTATGGTATGACGACATTCACTGAACATATTACCAGACCCTTTGCTCAAAATTTGTAATTTTTTTAGTTAGGGGTTGGGAGTTATCAATTTCAGATCAGAGATTTTATATCATATCCAATATTCGTGATTTAATTAAGATACCGGTATACAGTCGTGCTCACTAAATTATATTCATAGCTCGGAAACTGCAATAGTGCTTGATTTCAAGACTTAAGTAAATCGTTATTGACGGTATTCATTGTAAACTTAACTTTCATTATTACTTTGTTTCAGTTTAGTGGCGTCTAAGGCGGGATTCCAGGCGTTCACAGTGATCCCGCGGTTCCGTGAACGAGTTGGACGCAAGGTGGTTCGCGCCCTGAATCGGAACAACGATGGGGTAACTCACGCCGCCGTCGATATGATCTGCGCCCTCATGCAACCCATGCACGAGGATTACGATCTGAGACAGGAGCAACTCAATAAATCATCGTTGCTCTCCTCGAAAACATTCATAGAAACTTTGTTGGATCTCTTAAGAAAGAACATTAACCAAGGGACTGGCGCTCTTGTTATTGCTTCTCTTCTAGACTTCCTTACATTTGCCCTTTGTTCGCCTTACAGGTGAGTGATATTTGTGATTGGTGAGCTCAGAATGTTTGTGATTTGGTATAAGGAATAATCTAGAACCGCTGACTAGACCAAGCAGCAAGCTTGGTCTATAGTGGTGACATTCCCGGGCTTCCAATTAGGAAGCCCTGGTTCGATCCCTAGGTGAGGCAGCACTGTTTGGGCAGTGCTTTAAATGCTGCAGCCTAGCCCAACCCTGACTTTCATCCTTCAATGGTCGATAAATGGGAACCAAGGCAACTTGGGAAACATATAGAAGGGTTTACTGTGGAAGATCACCCATGGTGGTGGACCGGCATTCCTTGGCTTTTAACGAGCCTAAAAGATTCTCCCATTAAATAATATAGAATCATTAGGTTGTATAGTTTCGTATAAATTAAATTGTTTTTTTTTCTAATTGTAGTACTAAATATTATTTTTTATTAACCGTATGCTATGCTGTTTAATAGAAACAAAAAACTTAATTATTTATAGTGAGACAACTGATTCTTCTTGTTTCGATACAATATTGGAACTCGTAGCGGGATTGGGTCGGCATATTTACCGGCTGTTCCAACACCCATCCATGGCGATCGTGAAGGGAGCCGGGTTGGTGATGAAGGCCATCGTGGAGGAGGCTGACCCCGAGGTAGCTGCCAAGATGCAGGATCTAGCCCTGGCCGAGGGCGCCCTCCCAAAGCATTTGCATTGCGCGTTGTTTACCAAAGGGAGTGATTCTAGAATGTTAACCAATAGGTGAGTAGGATTGCGACCTGTTCTAGAACTAAGATCAGCACGTTTTTGTTGTCGCCTAGGATGACAATAACTTTTAACCTACTCACTAACCAATGATAAAGAATGTACCCGATCTTCTTTCTATCGCTATTTCTTGTTCCAGACAGTTAAGTCGCCATTTAGTTGGACTTTGGATAACCGGTCACCCAGTTTCTATGGCAGTCTTGCGTCGCACCCTTCCTCTGGGGTTGCTAGGTTACTTAGACTCCATAGATGAGCCCCCGAAAGTGGAGAGCGATTTACTGAACACCAGAGACAACCTTAAGGTGAGTACTGAACAGAACACCAGAGACAACCTTAAGGTGAGTACTGAACACCACAGACAACTTTAAGGTGAGTGGGTTACAGAAACTGGTGGCTGGAGCCAATACAATAAACACAAGTTAGTAACATGAGTTACACGATTTTACAGGTGAGAAAAGGATCAGGTTACGGAAGCGTGTGGGATAATACCAAAACAATAAACGACCAAACTGTGTTACAAGATTATAGGAATTTAGGGGGAAATTGTGCGTTGGACCATTAATTGTCCTGGGGGGAATTATTGTCCTAGTTAACTGCAGATAAGTGATATTACTGCAATCAATATTACTTTACTTCAAAAACCCAAATCCCAGGCCCAGGTTCCTTATTCCCAAATTCCATATCACCAAATACCACAATGGATACCCCTAGTATAAGTAACGATTCCATAATATCAGATCCACATTCCAATTTGGGATTTGCGTCGAGTTTACCCAAGAGATAATTTTTCCTATGTGGATTTAGGCCGCCATTACTCGAATAATGTAACCTGTGAAAACATGATATATATACCCTATATAATAGCCTACCAGACACGGGTGCTCAAACTGAATTAGGCCTATACCCGACCCCAAAAAAGATATTCCAGGGCAAAGCCTATAAACACTGAAACAGGAAATTCCCAGAGTTGTTCATTATATTCTACATCTAGTTAGTTAGTTAGTTTATTGACTAATCCCGGGTGATTGCACAGCATACAGTAATAATATGAACAATTTACAACAAACAGACAATAAGACAGAATAATACAGGCAAAATAGATTAGTCCAATCGATACAATTGACGGTACAAATAACGGAAATAAATAAACGGGAACCAAGAACATAATACAAAGAACAAAATACTAATATACTAGTAATATACTATTAATCTGTTAATCGGTGAGCACAATTCAGACAATAAATAAATAATAAAATATGATTGACATGCAGGTGAGTACAATTCAGACAATGTCGAGTATTTAAATAACATAATCATTGTTGACATACATAGATTGGATAAAGTAAGTATGATATGTACGTAAAGGTGAGCAAATAAATAAATAAATAACTAACAAACGTTCAGGCGAGCATAATAGATAATAGAATATTCAGGCGTCATAAATATTTCAAAAAAATTACAATAAATAATTGACATACTACATACTACATTCTACATGTACATATTACAGTATCTATATTGTATTATATAAGTTATAATCCCTTCATTGTATAACACATAATGTACATGTTGCTCTACTATACTGGAACGGCTACCGGTCGCGGTCAGTATTACATTATTAAAGTAAATGCAGAGAGTTGACTATTAAATAAACTGCGTTGGTCACGTTGCAGAATGGCGGAATTCACTATTGAAAGTTAGAGCGTGTGAGGTTGCCCGGCAACAATAGCGATGATCTTGAACTAAACACAAGATGGCGCTGTATCATAGATTACATTTTCTGTTAGATTGTCTACACTCTGATCTTGAACTATGTGCGCAAATAAATATATCAGGCCAAGTTTGATTATCGAAATAGTAATATTGTTATCGTGGGAACCGCACTTGACGTGTAACGGTTTAATCGACTGCCAACCAATATTATAATCATTAAATAATATTTATATGTTATTATAAAACATAATATCAAGCGTCAAAAAGTTAAAACATTAAATACATGTTGTGTTTTAGTTCTAATATTATTATTAAGTATACTGAATTCAGAAATCGACTTATGTAGACTGCTACTTTACCTTAGTTTACTGATAAATGACACAGCTAGTAGAACTCGCTGTGGAAAACCTTTCAGAAAATAGTATAGATGAAGATAATATCATTCTATCATCTTCTGAGGTCTTGGTTAAACGGGCTTTTCATAAAGCCACTCTATCCCGAAAAAAATTAGTATTTGAGAAGGGAGCGAAGACATGGGAGATTCTTGTGGACGACATATTGGCCGTTAGGAGACGGTACCCGAACACTGGGAAGGGAAGTCTGTCGAAGGGGGCAGAGAGAGACTTCGATATCCACGTGATTAAAAGGAAATCCAATAATGTGTGAGTAGATATGTAGGATATCGTATCAAATATGTACGAAACACTCCACTTACAGTAAGTGTAATATAAAGTAGTTACTGTATGTAATTTTTTAGCATACGGCATTGTAATATTTGACACCTGCCAACATTATTTTATTACAGTTAGAGAACAATATAGTTAGTTGAATATTTATCATAAGCTAGACCTGTGTCAGAATAACGACATTTCATTTCACGCAGTTTCACTGTACAAATAGTTAATTAATAATAAGAAATAATAATAATAATTATATAACATTTTCCAAACATAATTTCCTAATGAAGATTTCTCACAATCATGAAAATATTGTTGTAGGCCTACTATCATTTGCGCAATTCGTGTTATGTAATTTGTGACAATTCCGGTGTATCCCAAAAAATAGTAATGTACGGTACAGTATAATATCAAATACAGTAAATGTGCCAATACTAATAAAGTAGATATATATACTGTATGCACTCTCTATTATAGGTGGAAAGTTCGTGTTATCACTGTGACCTGCAAGGATAAATTGTGGTGTCGTAAATGGACTGAACATCTTCAATCAACATTAGATCAATTGAATCGTCCTACGAAACTACTCGTGTTTATTAATCCCATCGGTGGTAAAGGAATCGCTGGTTCGTGTTACTCAATTAAAATTAAACTTAATTCAATAAAAAGTAACTGAAAAGTCCACTTGCGATTCAACATAGAATTGGACTACATTATGATTGAATACTCCAATATATATTCCATACACTATTCTTCGTATTTTGTAGAAATTTATTGTTTGTCTAATCTATACTGTATACAGTAGCTACAATAGCTATAATGTGTACAGTAGCTCTATCTGAGCTTAACCCTTTCGCGTCTGATTCTAGATTTAATATGTCCCCCAGAACCTAAAGTAAAATCACAAATCTAATCAAAAAGTCGGTCTTTCTTTGAGTTTGTCTGTCAAGACTTAGGAAAGAATAAATCTACTAACATTCTCGCTATTGGGGTTTTAAGGGATGGTGATTTCATTTCTGATGTTTGTTTTTACGACTGACCAACTCTAGGCTGTCTGTGTCTGTATGTATGTCTGTTTGTCTGTCAGTCTGTCTGTCAAAAAATAAGGAAGCATATTACGTAATAAAAACATTCGCCATGGGGGTTTTTCAGGTCTCTGATGTCATTTCTGATGTCTGTTTTTACGTCTGACCAACTCTATGCTGTCTGTGTCTGTATGTATGTCTGTTTGTCTGTCAGTCTGTCTGTCAAAAAATAAGGAAGCATATTATGTAATAAAAACATTCGCCATGGGGGTTTTTCAGGTCTCTGATTTCATTTCTGATGTCTGTTTTTACGACTGACCAACTCTATGCTGTCTGTGTCTGTATGTATGTCTGTTTGTCTGTCAGGTATGTCTGTCAAAAAAATAAGGAAGCATATTATGTAATAAAAACATTCGCCATGGGGGTTTTTCAGGTCTCTGATTTCATTTCTGATGTCTGTTTTTACGACTGACCAACTCTATGCTGTCTGTGTCTGTATGTATGTCTGTTTGTCTGTCAGGTCTGTCTGTCAAAAAAATAAGGAAGCATATTATGTAATAAAAACATTCGCCATGGGGGTTTTTCAGGTCTCTGATTTCATTTCTGATGTCTGTTTTTACGACTGACCAACTCTATGCTGTCTGTGTCTGTATGTATGTCTGTTTGTCTGTCAGGTCTGTCTGTCAAAAAATAAGGAAGCATATTATGTAATAAAAACATTGGCCATGGGGGTTTTTCAAGTCTCTGATTTCATTTCTGATGTCTGTTTTTGCGATTGACCAACTTTAAGTCTGTCTGTGTCTGTCAGTCAAAAAATAAGGATATATAAGGATATATATCAGATACTTTATTCCTATATTGAATATTGAATGTAACTTTGAAATACAATTTTGCAAACTGATTGCATATTATAAATCTAAATACCATACAAATTTAACACGCAACATGCAGTACATACCATCGATGAATACAATGTTCATTGTTATGAGTGATATTTGCGGAAACATTCCCCAATGCACATTCCTGGTTTCCCGGCGCAAGTAGTGCATTCAAACCTCACTTCTTTCCGGACTTTCTGTGCGCTACAGACTCTGCATTGTTTCCGGCGGGCATCAGGAATAAAGTCAATGATGTGCTGTGGGTTGGTGGGAATGGGTGCAATAGAAGAGCGCTTCCGATGTCGCCTGTGCTCTGACTGAACCCCTGTGAGTAATACTATTATGTCTCGTTGGAATTTCGAGAACGGAATCTTCAATTTCTTATCCTCCTTGTAGCGGATATAAGCATTTAGAGTTAGATGTTGTAATAGATAAATCCCAAGTTTTTTAAACCAAGCGTGGGTCTTGCGGGCCGCATTGCAAGAAGCGATATACTGATCAGTCTTGTCTACTCCGCCCATCCACAGATTATACTTTTCGATCGCTTCTGGTTTCTGATACTCCAGTGTAGTCCCACCGGGTAGATACCTCTTCTTATCTACATCCCCAGCTTTGTCAATCGTTGTTATAAAGTGTATAAGTTTCTTATCGTGAAACTTGATGACAAGTACGTTATCACACCTGGCATTAGCTGAAGCAATGGGCTGGATTACAGTATTTCGCAATTCCATAGGTACGCCCCTATCCTGCCGCATAGTTCCACGCATGCCCGTATTCCTGGAGTCCAGATAATTCGCAAGACGCAAGCTACAGTACCAATTGTCCATATTCAAGTTATAGGCATGATCTAGAAGAGCAGTGCGACTCATCATGCAAACAACCAAGTTCTCAGTCTTACTCAGCTCACTGCAACCTGGTTCCTGGTGCACCATGTCCGTCTTAGAGCCATAATAAACCTCGATACGAGTGGAGTAACCACTGGCATCGCATAGTTTGTAGGTTTTAATTCCAAATCTGGCCCTTTTGGTCTTTATAAATTGTTTGAAGTAAAGTCTACCTTTATACAACATTAGAGACTCATCCAGTGATAATTCTTGTGATGGTACATATACAGATACAATACTATGAAACATAGTCATAAAATCTGTAAGTCTTGAGGATTTTTCCGATTTGACAACCTTAGCAGGATCAGAAAATCTCAAATACCTTAGGATCAGGCCATATCTATCGCGACCCATACACTCACCAAAATACCAAGTAGCTAACATCGAGTCACAGCTCCAATATGAGTAAATTGTTCCCTTTCTCACGATACCCATTAGAAATGTCAGTGCAATAAATGTCTTCATCTCAGGAATTGTTATGTCTTTGGCCTTCAATTCTTTCTTGTTTGAGGCAATTCGCATATCTCGCTCGATAGCCATTCTCTTATTAGAGCAGCTAGCTAATAGCTCGAAGAGTTTTGGTGGTAGAAACAAGTTCAGGTAATCTTCTAAACCATAGTTATTAGTAGAAATTCCACTTATATATCCTGGGGTACCAGTGAAAGTCCTGACAGGCGGTGTATCTCCAGTGGTATCAGATACAATCTGCCAGTCTGCAGCCAGCTGATATATACTACTTCCATCATCCGATTCATCACTACTACCTGAATCATTACCACTTTTATCGCCACTCGAACTCGAGTCATCATAATCAGTCGAACTCGAGTCCTCTCCTGCATCCTCAACATCGGAACTATCTGAACTCCCACACGAGTCAAAGCCAAGACGTTTCACAGCACCTCTATCGCGCCTGGGATATTTACTGGTACTGGCCATCATGCACAAACCACAATAATAATAATAAACTTATACAAAAAATATAGCCTTGTAGCCTACCGGTATGGTAATAATATCTAAATGTAGGCCTATTGTATATAGACCTAGTGTATAGTAGTACTGTACCACCGATCCACCCAATTGCTGAGAAACCCTCGTTTTTTTGTTTCACTCGCTTCGCTCGTTCTCCAATGTCTTGTGCCTAAACCATATTGTGGGTCCTACTGACAACGTCCCAAAAATTTAAGCCCGATCCGACCAATTCAAGAGAAACCCTCGTCTTTTATATAAATATTATTATGCATGGCTCAAAGTAAATAGGCTAGGCCTAATTATTATTGTACAGCTTGTAAATTCAATGTAGACAATATTACCAATAAAGACAATAATAAAATAAATGCCAACCAGACAGCCTATTGGATGTGTACAGTACACTGTATGGTGGTTGCACTGTTCTTTGTAGGAATGACTGCAGTACCCTACTGTACAATGTGTTTATACATGCCTACCTGTACCACCACTGAGTAGAGAAGTAGTGGAGAGATTACACCATACATCCAGGTTAGCAACGGTTCCCATTGGCTTAATTGGTAACCAGGCCGGGGCTGTATCCAACTTCAGATTGTATTAAATTTCGTGCGAAGAGCTCTAAGGGCTAGGGTATAATCCCAACCCACAACCTAACCATAGCATGTGTCCATTCAGTAGTTACACATACATCCCCCATATATGTGGTTTAGAGCTCTACTACGCACCCCATATATGGGGGTTAGACGCTAAAGGGTTAAGCTCTAAAGTATAAATATGATATTCAACCGCGTCCCTTTCAAAATCGCATCTTTGCATGTCATTCTGATTTCTGAAACGACAATTTGACGTGTCATTATAAAAAATAGCATTTCGGCATGTTCTTTTCAAGAATGATATTTTAGTCATTTTTGAAATAGCATGTCTAAAGTTTTGATAATTCATTTTCAAATATCATGTTGGCGATTTGGTGAGCAAAAACATTAATTTGAAAATCACATATAGAAACCAGATTTAATATAACCGTCCATTGTTCCTATGTGAAGAATATCAAACTTTTTTAGCATGTCCAAGTTCGCTTGACCTAGTTGTACTGTAGTACAGTAGTAGTAGCAACGTAAACCAACAAGCAGGCCCAGTTGCAATTTTAAGCAAGTTAAAATCTCTCTAATTCTTTCCATCCCTTTAGGTAAAGTCTATAAGAAGTTTGTTAGTCCCGTGTTCAGATTGTGCGGCATTAGAACGTTAGATATAGTCACACAATACGCGGACCATGCTAAGGAAACTGTAGAGACAATACTTACGGACAAAGAAATCAACTCTTATAATGGCATCGTATCCGTTGGTGGTGATGGCTTGTTTGCGGAGATTTACACCGGTCTGTTGTTACGGCAACAAAAAGCAAACGGTATAGATATTAACGACTGCATGGTAAGCATCACAACAATTCTCCCGGAATACTAAATATATATATTAATTTTTAGTTTTTATATTTAGTATTTTTATTTTATTCCAAATTGGTATTCCATATATTATTTAAGAATTTCCTCCAGCCGTTATAAGAGAAATCATTCTAAAACGCCTCAATATTTAACCTTATAAGCTGAGTAGCTCAGAAAAATTCCAAACTTCTGGTCGTATTTATGACTTGACTTGAAAGAAACCATACATTATGTTGTAATGATAACCTCATGACATATACTCCTTGACGACATTATGGCGTCATTTCTATAACAATTGTTTATTAATTTCCATTTTATTATATATTTGTATACGTTTAGGCTGAATATAGTTCACCGTCATTGAGGCTGGGGATGATACCGGCCGGTTCTAACAACGCTATCGCTTACGGAACAGTCGGCGTAGATGATCCGAGGACATGCGCGTTGCACATCGCCATGGGATACAGTGTGGGTAGGTTACCATGGATACAGCGTCAATGCAGTATGAATAACCAAAGATACAGTTTGGGTCAGTTGTCATGGGATAAAGGGTGTGTCTGTGCTAGAAATCTCACTATCTTTGCATCAATTCTAGTTGGAAGGTCGATGGTTCGATCCCGTCCCGAGTCTATTACAATTTTGTAAGTGGTACACCAACCCAGCAAAGGGAACATGGGAGATTAAAGAGGAGATTGCTGGGAGAGTAAAGAAAAGGGACGGATATTTACTGATTGCGCACCCTTGGGAGTTAGTGTGGCGCCATCCTTCCCTTACAGGTAACAGCCAAGAGAGAGGAGTTTTCGGGTTGCCCCAGATGTTTCGTGCTTCACGTACCCCGATATCTTCACTTGACATTTTTCTAGGTCTCACACATCCTGCACTCAACGTTAACAGTGAATCAGGCAATATTGTCAATTGTTATTACTATTTTATTTCCATGCATTCAATAGTAATTATACACTTTATTAGCAGCCATTATTTTTATCTTCTCCAGGTGTTGATGTGACGTCACTTCATAGCAACGGGAAGTTTATCGCTTTTAACACAAATATCTTGGCTTACGGTTTCTTTGGTGATGCCATGAAACGTAGCGAGTCCTACCGGTGGATGGGGCCGTCGCGTTACAAATACATCGGCGGGAAATTATTTCTGAGACAGAAAGTTTACAACGGGGAACTTCGCTACGTGCCGTCGGACAGTGCCCACCATCCGCGCGACGGAGAGCGATGCTACACCGACTGCTGTGTGTGCGACGAAGCGCGCGTAAACCGCATGGCGTTGGAAACGGAATTAATTATAGACAAATGCGAACACCCAAGCGATGCGGAAGTGGACCCGACAAAGGATGGCAACAAGATCGAATCAAAACAATCATCAGTGTCTGAGTTCCCGTTGTCGAGTAATCTGTCCCCGAACTCTAGTTGCTCCAGCAGTAGCCAAGACATCGACAATCTTCTTAGAGACGACACGGAGCGAACTCTCTCGGTTAGCTTACTGGAACCCGACCCACCTGTGTCGGCTAGTTTGAGCGAACCAAACGCTCCGCAACAACCAACTGGGAGCATTCCTCAACCTAATGACGTTCAAAAGGTTCCTCTTGCTTTAAACGAGGATCTTCCTAAGGACGATGATGAACTTATAAATCCCGATGATGAAGTTACCATTCCATGCGATACGCAAACTATTGGGCAATTCATTGACACAATCTTTGAATCTCAAGAAGAGGACTATAACGTCGACGAGGACAATTCGAAGCTTCGGACCGGAGGTGGTGATTGGACTAATAATTCCGCGTTGAGGGAAAATTTACTCAAACCAGAAATAGATAAAACATGGAAGACAGTTCGCGGTGAATTTTTAAGCTTACAGATTGCTACCATGTCGTGTGCGTGTCGTCTTACTAAAACCGGTCTATCACCTTGCGCCCACTTAGGCGACGGTAATACAGACATTATTGTTATAAGACCTTGTTCTCGTTTCAAACAGATACGTATTTACCTACGTCATATGGGAAGAAAGGATAGATTTAATTTTAGTTCTGTAGAAGTCCACAGAACCAAACAATTCTCATTTAAACCGAAACCCCTAATGAAAGTAGAAAAAGGTAAGACATATTATTATTATAAGTACTGCAGTTAAACTTCCTAATCAGTGTCGCGTAAGTACATCCGTGATTTGGCAATGGGAAAAATAATAGGAGATAAGTTCCATGTGAATAATATTTTTTCAAACATATTCATTTTTTTCAATATAATATACTGTATATAACTTAGTATTCCATGACATGTACCAACCAATATACAGCATGTCCTGGAATATAGTGTCGTTATTCAGGTACATCCCCCCCCCCCCCAAAGTTTTCTACAAATCGTAATGAGATCGCATGAAATTTAAACAGAGTTAGTTTCGTCTCCCTCCTCCTTAGTGGGTGGGGTGAGCCAGAATTTTTATTTTCACTTTCATTCTTTAGCTACAAGCGTTTAAAAAATGTGTCTCCAGCGATATTACACCAGTTACACCGCAGTTATTCTAAATCGAAAGGATTCCAAATATGTAAAAATATTTGAATTTGGTTGGGAAATAGCTGAGATATAGGCATTCGAATTTTGCATGTATTTGCTTCCCCTGCAGGCCATTTATTCTATTAAATAAATACACAATGTTCTAGAACATTTGTTGTTCTAGATGTTCTAGTTTGTGTTTGTCTATGTTCTAGAACATTTTGATTATGTATGAATATCCATTAGTATTATCATGTACCGTTCATATCTATCTATCTATCTATCTAGGCATTGCATTGTTGCCAAGCTACATATGAGATAAACAAAATATTCTAGAACATTGTGTATTTATTTAATAGAATAAATGACTGCACCCGAAGCAAATACATGCAAAATTCGAATGCCCATATCTCAGCTATTTCCCAACCAAATTCAAATATTTTTACATATTTGGAATCCTTGCACGGTGAGCTTTCCACTAGTACCAACAAATCACTAAATGTTTGAAGAGTGATTGCGGTGTAACTGGTGCAATATCGACGGAGGCACTATTTTTAAAAGCTTGTAGCTAAAGAATGAAAGTGGAAATAAAAATTCTGGCTCACCCAGTCAGTGGTCGGGAGGTCAAACTATCTCTGTTTCAAATTTCATGCAATCTCATTAAGATTTGTAGATTTAAGGTTTAACATTAAGGTTTGTACCTGAATAACGACACTATATTCCAGGACATGCTGTAATATTACTACTAGGATCGGCATGCTGCATTGCAGCTGCATTTTTAAGAATGCTGTGCCGGCTTATCGACAAAATTGCACCGCCACAACTCCCTATCACCCATGACATTTGCTAGATCATCCGCATCTTCAAGGCCAGTGTCCTTTAAGATGCGTCTCAAGAAAGTCATGGGCTGTCCACCATGCTTATTCACTCCATGAGGCTGTCAAAGTACAAGATTATGCACTGGCTGGTCCTCACGGCGAAAGCAATGTCCTGCAAAGCGGAGGCGATTTTGTTTTAGTGTCAAGCTTGGGGGAACCAATGAGACACCTCCAATGTTATATAGTGTCTGGTTGGAGATGTGTGCATTGAACTTGACACAATGAACCCGGCGTAGCATTCTTGTGAATGTGCCATCCAGAGATTTGGTATCCTCAGCAGTTAGAGCCCAGAATGGACTCCCATAGAGGAGTACTGGAACTACTGCTGCTCTAAATAACCGGACCTTAAGTTTCCGATTAATTCTCGGTGACTTCCAAATCCTGGAAAGCCTATTCAAGGCTGCCCATGCCTTTCCCTTACGTATTCGAAGGTCCTCACCTGACTTCCGGATCCATGATCCCAGGTAACAGAAGTCATCCACATGCTCAAGCATACCATCTTTTGAGCTTATGCTCATCCGATCAGAGACTTGCTGAGGACTTTCAAAGTTAACTGTCAAAATTTTGGTCTTTATGGAGTTAATAAAAAGACCAACACTAGAAGCAGCATGTTCTAATGAGCTGAGGAGCCGTTGGGCTCCCTCTAGTGATTCTGAGAGTACTCCTAAGTCATCAGCAAAGTCTAGATCAGTTAGGTACTTGGCAGGATTTCCACGACTTCTGGAGCCAGTAGGTGGAGTTATCATCACCCCATCATCATTATGATGATCTAAGGACATGCGTAGAACATAGTCAACAACAATTATGAACAAGAATGGTGCAAGTGTGTCTCCCTGGAGGACGCCCCATAACACTTCAAATGGTTCTGTGTCACCGTCAACAGTAGACACAAATGTTGTTGAACCATCGTATATTGATCTGATTGCTGCTATAATTTCATCAGGAATCCCATATAATGAAAGTATGCTGAACATACGTGAGCGAGAGACTGAATCAAAGGCCTTGAAGAAGTCAACAAAGATAACAGCCAGATGCCTGTCTTTCTTTTTTGATAACTCTTCAATTATCCTTCTAAGTGCCAAAATGGGCTCCATGGTCCCACGACCTTTACGGAACCCATTCTGATTTCCACGGAGCAGTCTCTCAATGAGATCTCTGATGCGATTTAATAGAATTCTATTGTATAGCCTTGCAGCAATTGAGATCAATGAGATTCCCCGAAAAGAACCATAGAGTGTTAGGTTGCCCTTCTTGGGAACTGGCACCAACTTATTTGTTAGTTTTCATTTCTTGTGGGACTCTTGATGTTCGGTACTATGATGGGATAGATGAGCTTTAAACACTCAGGTATTTTAAAGACCTCAGGGGGAACACCATCTACTCCACTGGCACGATTGGTTTTAATGCTCTTTGCAGCAGCCTTCACTTCTGCAAAGGAGATATCACCAATGGGAATATCTGGGAGTACAGACTCAGACACTTTTACTTCTATAAAGTTATCAGGCAATACCCTGTCATTATTGAGGAGCTTTTCAAAGTGGGCCTTCCAACCATTGAGGCGATCGGCTGGTGATTCAGCCTTAACCTTGGTGGTTGGTTGGCTTTTTCGACCAGCAAGCAAGTTGATCGATCTCCATGCCTGGGATGATTGCCTGCTGTCGTCAGCATCATTGATGGCATCAACCTGTTGGTTTATTAGCTCCTGTAAATTAACAGAGTACTGCCTATTCAGGGACCTAGATGCAGCCTTAACTGCATTCTTGGCCGCTGTAGTCTTTTTGAGTCGGGACTCTTTCTGCGCCTTGTAGATGCTGTATTATGATGCTAGTATTATTATCATATTTTGGTAGCGCTTATACATCTCCCAATTATACATATCTTTGTCATTTAACTAATTTATCGGTGCCAAGAATCCGATAGTGGCGCAAAATTGACCGCAGTTGTAAAAATTGATCTCCAGCGTAAATTGTTCGCATATGAATAAATATTTGTTTACTGTTTTGGTTACAAAACACCGCTTATATTATATTAAATTACATTTTAAATTAAACCCACTAAAATACATATTTGGTATTTGCATATTTGCAGTAATTTTGCGGTTTAATAACAGTAATTTAACTCAGGGGCGTGTAGCAGGTTTCTAGTGAAAGTTATACCAAATTTATATTAATTATTTTTACATTTAAAATTTAAATATTTCAGGAGCGAAACGCCGCGCGGAAAGTTCTACTGCGATACTGAAAACAGACGAGGATGTTATGAGGGATGACGAGGTTAGCTGTTGGAACTGCGACGGGGAGGTTGTTAACGAAACTGACATAGAGGCCAAGGTTCATTGCCAGGCTATTCGGATATTCGGTAGAGGAGTTGCGAAACCATTACCTCGAGAAAATACAACCTGTCTTACTTGTCACTGTAGGGTGCATGCAGAGTAAATGTTAATAATAATAATTATTATTATTATCTTCTAAATTGAAGGACACCCCGTTAACGACACCAAATACACCACATCCTGGAATATAGTGTCGTTATTCAGGTACCTGTCCCGCCCCCCCAAATTTTTCTTCAAATCGTTATGAGATTACATGAAATTTGAAACAGAAATAAGTTTCACCTCCCTCCACCTTGCTGGGTGTGAGGCAGAAGTTTTATTTTTCCTTTCATTCTTTAGCTATAAGCGTTTGAAAAAGGTGTCTCCGTCGATATTGCACCAATTACACCGCCGTTTTTCTTCAGCCTTATAGATATTAGCTGGCCATCCAAGGATTCCAAATATGTATCGCAATTTCGTCGTAAAATAGCTGAGATATGGCCATATGGTTTCATAAAAAGTTTCATGATTTTACACCTGGGCAAGGCTATTTTATTCTATTCAATAAATACACCATATTCTAGAACATTTTGTTTATCCCACAAATAGCTGGGCAACAATGAAATAACTCTATTATACTATTCTGTAGCTATTCATACATAAACAAAGTGTTCCAGAAAAATAACCTCGCACAGGCGCAAAACCATGCGACATTAGAACGCACATATCTCAGCTATTTTATGACGAAATTCAGATTGTGTGTGAAACATAATTGGGATCCTTACATGGCCAGCTTTCTAACTGTACCTATAAATCACTATATGATTGAATAATAACTGCAGTGTAACTTGTGCAATTTCGACGGAGACATATTTTTCAACGCTTGAAAAATGATGAATGAAAGGAGAATGAAAC
Organism: Nemertoderma westbladi; assembly: GCA_032718475.1. Taxonomy (NCBI): domain Eukaryota; kingdom Metazoa; phylum Xenacoelomorpha; order Nemertodermatida; family Nemertodermatidae; genus Nemertoderma; species Nemertoderma westbladi. The sequence goes on along the minus strand of JAUCBJ010004450.1, from coordinate 25,095 downwards.
CAAAGAATGAAAGCAAAAATATCAATTCTGGCTCACCCAGGAAGGAGGATGGAGGAGAAACTATCTCTGTTTCAAATTTCATGCACTTTCATTAAGATTTGTAGAAACATTTTTTTTTTTTTGGGGGGGGGGGGGCAGGTTCCTGAATAACGACACTATATTCCAGGACATGGTGTACAGTATATGGGTAGTATACATGGGTATACACAAGAATGCTACGCCGGGTTAATTTTGTCAAGTACAATGAGCTCATCTTCAACCAGACACTATATGATTGGAGGTGTTGCGTATTAATCATCAAAGCTTAAGACTTAGACAGAGCCACCTCCGCTTTGCAGGACATTGTTTTCGCCGTGAGGACCAGCCTGGCACAATCTAGTGCTTTGGCAGCCCCATGGAGAAACTAAGCATGGTGGACAGCCCATGACTTTCCATGGGATGACACGCTTCGCTTCTTCTGCCTTTGAAGATGCGGATAATCTCGCGGAAGTCATGGGGGAGAGGGAGTTGTGGAGGTTTTGTCAATAACCCGGCTTGGCATTCGCAAGGCAGCTGTAATGCAGCATGCCGTTAATAGATACAGTAGATAGTGCACTACAAGACAATAATTTATAATAATCAATATTTTTCTAAGAAATAATATATTGCTCATTCGCTTATATTTAAAATACGTTTTATCGAAGTAAATCCCAATTTATATAGCTGTGGTTGTACAGTAATACCTTTGATTATATTATTGGTCGGGTTACGCCAAGATTTGATTTACGTTTGAGTTTAACTCTTAGCTCTGGGGAATTGTACTGTACCATAGCATATACTGTAGGAATTACCGCTATTTTACCAAGTGTAGGCCTACCCGGATTGTGTAACCATTCTATCGAAAAATCGTCGCGGCCACAATGAGGCCCACTTTGGTGGTAAACAAATAGATCTACTTAAATTTGGTTCCAATAGCTGCAGTCGCGTCGGTCATTTGGTCAAATGTTATTTGTTCGCGCTTTCAGACCTTTGGCAGTTTAACCCACCAAATTAAGATGTCTTCTAGATATTAAATCGGTTTTTAGTCTATGACAAGTATTTGATTCACTACACTAGTCGAAACCAATCCGTGCGCGACCATTCACCCGCTGGAGATTCCCGGGAGATTGGGTTCGACGGTTTAATTTTGTTGCTATGTAAGCCTAATGTATTATTCGACTGACAGTATTATATAATCTCTGACAATATTATTCACCTTAGGTAATATTAACAGTTCCTTTAGGACGTGGCGCTTTATCTACTTAAACAGAGTTATGACTTAAACTACTCACAACGATATGGCTTAATTATAATTCACATATATGGCGCATTCTTTAGGAATGCTTCTTTAACAGACTCACTCATACACAATGCTGCACAATACTGCACACTAATCTGCCGATCTTCACTGATTTTAGTCACATATAAAAGGAACACAGACTGACTCATGTAGGGTCTATCAAATAACATTAGATTCACTTCAAACCACTTTAACATAAGTCACAATCGTTTATCTGTAACCTTTCTCTCTTACCTTCGGTATATCAAGAATATTGGGTGTCGGGGTTATTTCTCGTTATTCCAATATAATAATTCATCAACAAATATAATGAATAACCGACAACAAATAGCAGTATGCAATATTCACAAAGCCAGTTATGCAGTACTGCAGTATGCAGTGATTCCATGAGTCAGGTAGTTGCGTTAAAGGATATATGCCCTTTATAATTAAACCTACTAGTGTAAGACTAAAAACTAAAACACGGAGGTGCCAAAGCCGGTTCTTAGGCTCTGGACAAAAACATAACACTGAACTACTGAGTTTCTGTATATACCTCCAACACAGAGATCACAAACGCTCTGATTGGTCAACATGAACAACGAGAGAACAGAGAAACAAAGAAACGTCGACGTGGCAATATCAGCTGCTAGCCGTCGTCATGGTAGCGACACTGTTTTCAAGAGTATCGAGCTTTTACGTCACGGAATTACGGATTATGTCCTCTAAAGTACAAATACAGAAGAAATAGCTTTCATGTCCGCCAAAACACCAGCACAGCAAGGACACGGCCTTTTTATGCCTGGTAAACCAACTACAGAGTACTTTACGGGAAAAATAAGGAAAAATAACCGGACAATTCAGTAAAAGCTTTTACACCGCTCCCAGAAAATGGGATTTTCAGTCTATAAAATATAAAAATCACAGTTTCTAAAACATAAAGATACTCTAAACAGTTAGTCTTTCTTACGCAGACGGCGTTTACGCAGTTTTTTTTTGAGGCTAGCAAGAGTCTTTTTCTCTTTGGGGGGAGCCACTTTACTAGGAGGGCCATAACTCCTGGGTGAAGGGTGCAATATGATTGCATCAGATCATAGGGCATAAATTATTGGTTCACGGTCCTTGACATAGGTGACCATTATTACCGTAATGTGTGTGTGTGTGTGTGTTAGTGTGTGTGTGTGTGTGTGTGTGTGTCCAGAGCGATATCTCAGTTATTTATTAATCAATCGAAACAAAATTTGGACAAAAGTTAGATATAGGGATGGCGAAGGCTCATACAAAAAATTGGGTGTCGAGATGGTATTTGTGCGATGTGAGCGCTATATTTGCGTGTTTTCGCATGGTTTAGGAAAAAGCTATCTTGTCATAGGGAACGCAATGAATGATTCTGATATTTGGCATGGAGGTACCTGAATTATTTGTAAATCGATTAACGGAGGCCGATTTTTAAATTTGGACCTACATTATGACCTAATTGAAGATTTAATTAAGGTAATTAATTAGCACTGCTAGTACTGTCTGATTGTCTGCCTGTAGTAGGCATACCGGACCGGTACTACCTGACCACTGTAGGCCTATCTGCCTATCTTCATACTGTCATAGGTCAGTACAGCAGTAGGTCCTAGCCTAGCCCTAGCAGTAAATATAATATTTCGCCATGTTCGCAGGCGACTTCGCACTGACTACCAGTAGGCCTATGCAGCTATGCTATGAGATTAACCGTCCAGTCGTTCAGATGCATATGGTACCGGTACTGGAACGGGTTACGGTTTAATCCTGCATTTGTCAATTACGACAATACCGGTACGACTTTGAGTACCGCTGTACCGGTACGCGGTAGCCTACCGTTACCGGTTGACCGGTAGGCGTAGGCGGTAGACCTACGGTGCGATGGTAGCCAGCCGGTAGGTGGTAGGCTTACCGTACCAGTATAAATGTTGGCGGATGGCGGGATGACGTCGTGTGGCGCGTAATTACTTACCGGTTGCCGGTAGACGCCTACCCAACTCGTAACTGGTGGTCGTGGTCGTGGTGGGATGAGCACAGGAGCATGAGGTCGCCTACGATGGGAACAAGTGAAAAGGAAACATAGGCCTACCCGAACGAAAACGTATTATTATTGTACTGATTAAGTAGGAGGACCGTGAACCTTCCAGGCTTGCCAGCTTGTCTTATTGCTCAAATGTGAGGCAGTGGAAAATTCTGTTAGGATTCCATGTCCCAGATTAGTGTAAGGGCTGGACTGCGTTGAACGATGAGCTGGGCCAATCATAGGGCACGAAGCACTTTAATGCTCAAATGTGAAGCTGTGGAAAATTCTGTTTAGTTTCCATGTGCAATTTCTAGTATAAAAGGCCGGTTTGCCTTCGGTTATCATGTTATCACTCTCACGTCGTTATTATCACCTTATACTTCATCGTTTATTCTTGTAAAATTAGTTAATTCGGTTTCTTGTTGAAACTTTATTTGATAAATCCTTTTGTAAAACTGTAAATATACTGCAATTTCCTGACATGTTTTCTTTTGGTCCGACTTCGGGACAGCCGAACACCAGGGAGATGGCAGCCTAGATCGTTAGGCCGTAAGCAACGCAGGGAAGGGATGTCCACAACACGCTAGCGCCCACATTGGATCGACCGCGCACCCCCTTTGCCCCTTCGAAATACTCCACTTGCTATGCAGCGCCCGCTTTGTGAGAAGGTAAGACTTTGTTCGACGCCCTTGCCCGCCATAAGACCTATAGATCAGGGTAAGCGTGACATCGTACTGGACGCCGCAAATTTAGGATCAAATAATTATATCCAGACAACCCCCCCCTTTGTCAAGTCCTACGAACCCCTGGGTTAACCTGTACTTCCTACAGGTGCGAACTATTGCCATTCGTCAGTACGCGAGTACACATTAGGTACGGACAGCATATGTTCCATAATTTAGTGATTCGTAGCACTGACTGTTTGGTACCAGTTTGCTTTGTAGAACGTACATTAGTACCCCCCCCCCCCTGTCTGGAGTTAGCTATTTGATCAGGCAAGGAGCATTTCTGCTACCGGCACACTGCTTGGCCTAGGGAGGTTTATTAATATCCTACCGCGCCTTGCCACGTACTGATAGGTATTGCTGCTAACTACCGCAGCAACAAAGTTCTAGAATTAAATTAGTATACCAGATCAGCTAACGTACGGTAGCGATTAACCCCTATTCTTATCTTACAACCAGAATCTGGTATTAGTGCCGATCACGGGTGTAGTTACTAACACTGTGGTTGCCCATTGGGTTGTGGATAGGAAGGAGAGAGCTTTGACGTCATTCGTGAGTATAAAGTTCTACAAACGCGACTAGTTTATTTTAGTAGCTAGCGCACGGTATCATTTAGTCAGAAAATCACTAAAACCTAGTAAAAGGAATTACACGAAATTGTTTTATTTGTAACACACCCACACACACACGCCCTAAAACATATCGCCCTTAAAGTTCTACTAGCTATAGCGTACTATACATTACTTTAGGTGGAAATTATTTGTATTTGTAAAATTAGGATCTGATTTAGTTGCGGCACAATAAGGAGTATTTCACTTTCGTTATTAAACTGTTGTTTGTCTGGACAACGGTATTGTTACATTTAGGCTTGACCCTTTAGACTGATTTCGTACAGGGGGATCAGTTATCGTTACATTTAGGTACGACCCCTTTTCGACTGATTTAGGACTGTCAGTGTTGTTACGCTAGGTCTGTTAACCCACTAGCTCGTATAAACCATATAAATCACATCGCGGCAAGTTACTGTATTTAGGACTGTCAGTGATAGTTAGGATTCGCTGCGCGGGGATTGTTTTCCCGTGAGTTTGGTCTGTTACTGTAACTGTACATCTGCCTCACCGGTTAGAGGACAGGTATCCTTCTGTCTAGTACGTAGGCATTAGACCCGCTCACGTACATAGAATAGATACAAGGCTCTGTTCCTCGCCAGTAGTCGTTTGTGTACTGTATCTGTTTGTTTAGATATCCTGGACTGGGATTTGTTGTCAGATACTGTACGAGCCCGTATACATTACTAGAGTCTCATAGTAAGATACATCGTTACTAGGATCTGGTAAGCGGTATACTACTGGACCCTTACAGTAGGAAGTATATTATACAAATTCTGAAATTAGTGTATAGTACTTCTACCGTAGCGTATAGTATAGTTTAGATCTGTTAGCTATTGTAAGTAGGAGATATTTAAAAACTAAGGTTAGTAAATTTAGTAATTTAGAACGTCCCCTGCTTCAGTAGGCTTTTAGGGTAGCTAGTACTTTCGTATTTAATCTTTGACTAGCTAACAGTTAGTTTGTAGCACTTTGTTTTACGCCGTGTGTGTGCGGTGTTACTTTTCGGTACTTGAAAAGGTACATAGGGTTTAATAGTGGTATACTACTGGACCCTTACAATAAGCTCAGCTAGAGGCAGAATCTAATAACAAATAACTTACCTACCTTTATCAAGGTAAAGTAAGTACCTACTACTGTGTGTAGGACAACATTAGTACAATGCGAGTTTATGTTGTCTTCAATCTCCATTTTCAATAAGGACTGTGTAGTACTTTCGAAAATGGTCGGTTATTAATGCGTTTAGAAACTTAATGTAATATATTATTAAAACATTTATGTAAAGGAGCTGTTTTATGGTAATTTTTAAGCAAAATAATAAAGCAAACTATATTTCAATGGTGGTCAATTTGCGCTGGAGTTTATTTATTTTAACCTGCGGTCAATCCGCCACTACCTGAATACACCATGACAAGTAATATTAAGTGTGAGTGATGGTTTGACACGGATGCTCCCCCATCAAAATTTTTCAACAATTTTATAGACAACCAGCTCTACTCCTTCGCTGAAGACCATTTATTATATTCAATGTTAGACATACCATGTTCTGGGACATTTTGTTTACGTATGAATAGCTATGCAATATAGGTATTGTATAGGTATACCGCTGTTGCCTAACTACTAAAATAAAATATATAACACGTTCTAGAATTTTGCGTATTTATTAAATATATTAAATGGGATTAAGCGAACGATAATTCTGCGAATTATATGAAACAATTGCGACGAATGTAAAGAATGGCCACGGCACGGATGGTGCGATTTCGCAATGACACATTTTTAAAACGCTTATTAAAAAAATAAACTCAAAATCGCTAATTATTCCGGCTTCATGGGGACATCGACGGTGAGTTGAACTAGTTGTGTTTCAAATTTTAAGCAATATGATAAAGATTTTTAGAATAATCTGGAGGGGGGTCCGTGTCATCAGAAAATGACACTAGTACGGGTCATGGTGAATATAATATACTATTCAGAGTTTTAATGTAAGCGGATTCAATTCCCTGCACTACCCAGTGGAAAATGGTGAAAGTGGCTTTTTGCCAATTAGTTGGAAAGGTGACATTACTAATATAATGTCACCTAATAACCAACTTAGGCAATACACATTGCCAGCCACGATCAGAGTTGAGAGGCCGTAAGCCATCTCAAGGGGACAAAGGGGCTAGAAACAAGGGATAGTGGCAACAGGGAGTGTCGAAGTGGAGATAAAATAGGTCAGCCAATGATGGGATGGGAAACCTTGTAATTGAAGTGTATCCATTGGCCAGGCCACTTAGATCAGTAGGAGGAGTAACCAATAGGTGTTGATAATATAACCGTTGTATTTATTGCCTATGATTCAGTTGGTATGTGTAGAGTTGTGGGACCGGAACGGCTTTTAACCGTCATCATTACCGTGCTGATTATTATATTCTGATTGTGCTATTATTATATTCTGACATTACGAACAACTGTCACTAAAACTCTATTGGTTTTTATTCGACCGGCCTACGGCCTTACCAGACTCAGATATCAGGCCTTTCAGCAGCCCACGGACGCGGCGACGCATATAATCCAAACAACACACCGGTCGGGATCCATACTGCCAACTCCAGGATCCCGTCACATTTAATATAAAAAAACTTTTAGTATCTGAATAAATTTGTGAAATTATTTTAATATTTTTGCCTTTGTAGAGGTCAGACTCACTCCCTCTACTTGCTCAGCTTCTTCGATTTTCGACTCTAACTTTGCCTGTACTCAAGCAATGTATAACAATGGAGCAAGTTGGGCTACAAATCATCAAGGTGTTAACTCGTGGTATATTACATACTTTAGTGCCGCCAAAACAATTACACGGTTGGTATTATTGGTCACCTACACATATATAAAGGTAGAAGGTTAACAACTGTACTGTAGCAGTGATCTAGAAAGTGTTCGATTGATTGATAGTGACGTTAGTGATAGTCACATTAGTTAAAGTTACAGTAAAGTCAGTCCAATTGGGTACCGAACCATTTTCACCGAGACAATTCGGACCCATTCCAAAAATATCCTATTTTGAATTCAATATCCTTTTTGATTAAATATATTTAGTGTTGGGAGACCTCGAGTGACAAAATAAAAACAACAGTTTAAACTAGCTTTCACCCACAGGGCTTTATCAGGCTAATAAGAGTAACACAAATTTACCGAAAAACTGCAAATGCACTGACTGAATGACCGGTACCGTTATCTAGGCCACATTACAAGTATTATAGAGCCAATTATACTTAACATACTGTATATTAATTCATATCTACTGTATAGAACTTATCAATTAAATTAAATGTCACCGAATTAATTAGAGTTTTAATGTACTACAGTAGCACCAAATATCCTAACTACAGCATAGAACGAATATCGGGATCTATCTCTGTCTCTGCCTGTCTCTGATTTAGTGATGTAATATGATGTATTTTGTAACTCTGAAGAAATTTTATATTATATACTTGCAGATTGTATTATCAGCATAGAACAACCGGAGCTTGTTTACATTGTGAAAGAAACAAAGGCATATCTGTATTATTCAATACTGGAGATATTCGATATTTTACGTTGCCGAATAGCCTGTTAGTATTGTAGTTCCATTAGCCCTTATGACCCTAAATAATATCGAATCTATAAATTTCAGGTTCTTGATTGCAACATGTGATGGGACTCACAAAAGAAGTGTAATTTAGGGGCACATTGGGGCAACTAGGTTTTGCTATAATTTTATTCTATATATATGTTGGTCTTTCATTTGAATGGCAGCTTGGGGTGTAACAAGGCCTATCATCAAGAAATTTTGATCCCAAAATTTCTAGAACATATTTTTTAAAGATATTTTTGAATTTATAATGAATATCTCTTTTAGTATATATTTGCAATGAAACTAGTAAATATTTGATATGAAATATGAATCATACCTTCATGCGGGCATACTGTACTCATAGGAACAATCCCGGACATGAAAATTTAGAAATAAAGTATGTTTTCCGAGGTTTTCCGATATGTCGAATCGAATGGTTTCATTGAAAAAAGTATTTGAGCACATTGGATTTTGCCTATTTTAACCGATCTTGACCCACTTTGCAGTGTACTTTAAGAGGCGTCTCAAGAAAGTCATAGGCTGTCCACAAAGCGTAGTCACTCAATGAGGCCGCCAAAGCACAAGTTTCTGCACTGGCTGGTCATCAGAGTGAACGGAATGTCAAGCAAAGCCGATATGAAACAGTTCAAGTCTCAATAGTGGGGAAGCTATTGAAATACCTCCAATGTTGGACATAGGAGTCATATGACATATCAAGCCATCCCTGGAGATTAAGCCCTATTTCTTGTGGGCTGTCAATGTTCATTGTCATAATATTATTATTGCATCCCCTCAAATTACATCCTCCCTTGCTAGTTGAGCACCAATCTCAACTGTGCATTCTCTTCAGTTAAAAATTGGACTTCAAGGTACTTAAATTGTTTCTCCCACATGTTATCAGCATTAATTATATTTACCCTACTTGACTTAAGAATAAGACACATAACTGTATCACACGGACTGACTCTGATATAACAGCCTTTCAATGATCCCAAGTTTGTATCAATACAAGCCGGTCATTCATTCTACCATATCCATCAGTTGAACTATTTATTGTTTCTGATGCAGCATCCAGTGTTGATGGACAGTAACTAATAACTACCCCCGGTACTAATAGTATTCACAATATTAAAGGGGTCAGATCAGGTGTTCTAGGTCATTTATCAAGACATGCAGCATAAAGGAGGTGCCACCTGTGGCTGCATAGACCATCTTAATAAGGGCAAATCTGGTGCTGTAACTGGACCCCTTTGTTCTGAGGTAAGGACGCCCTCTGAAAGAGGATTAAGGTCCCATATACTCCGATTGGCTGCAGGGTTATATGGCCTAGACAGACAGATGGTGATATACCAATTGCTGATCAGGAGTAGTGTACATTCATCTCCAATTTTTGTGCACTCCAGTGACCTGCACATGACAGCATGGGTGCAAGACATGGCCCAGCAGATGAGCTGCATAGCCAATGGTGAGTCATGTGCATCATAGTAGGTATGGGTGATGGGCCCCATGTCTTACTCCACTGCGACACACACCCTGTGTAATGGCATTTGCCCTGAAAGCTGAGTCGGCAAAAAAGCACCCCAACCCCCAGTATGGATTTGGATTAAAATAATAATGCCCTCTGCATTATTATTTTAATCCAAATCCATACTGGGGGTTGGGGGTGCTTTTTTGCCGACTCAGCTCTCAGGGCAAATACCATTCCACAGGGGTGTCCGGCCACTACTAGAGGCCAGTGGAATTACCGGACACAATTGGCCTCACAGTCGTGAGTTATCTCCTGACCTGCTGCCTGTCTCACCTCCTACTGGAGAGAGAGCGGCCGACAATTATGTGACTCCCTTTCCTGATGATCTTTCTGGCCCAACCTTGGGTCACCAGGGAGGCCAAATTGTGAGGGGAGAAGGGTGTTGGAGTTGGAGGCTGTTCTCATGTTCCACGCCGACCAACCAAGCCATTGGTAAACCTGGGGCAAGTTACTAGACTAGCCTCAGTTGATGCTAACACTCGGATCCCCAATACGACAAGGTGAGCTGACTGCGTTGGCAGATAAGCTTTCTCTTATTGCAGTGGGTGTTCAAGAGCACCGAATGCAGACTGGACAGACTGATGAGGTTCTGATTAGTGGCAATGGTGGAATTGGTCTATTGATAAATCCAACTGCACGAGCAGCATTGGACAAAATAGACCAAATCTCTAACCGCATCATCCGTTGCCACTTTTCATGTTCTGGAAGACTGGCTAAGAAGTTTCTGTTCGCGCTTTCAGACCTTTGGCAGTTTAACCCGCCAAATTAGGATGTCTTCTAGATAATAAATCGCTTTTAGCCTCTGACAAGTATTTGATTCACTACACTAGTTGAAACCAATCTGTGCGCGATCATTCACCCGTTGGATATACCCGGGAGATTGATTTCGACAGCTTAATCGTATTGCTATGTAAGCCTAATGTATTATTCGACTGACAGTATTATAATCTCTGACAATATTATTCACCTTCGGGAAATATTAACAGTTCCTTTAGGACGTGGCGCTCTATCTATATAAACAGAGCTATGACTTAAACTACACGCAACGATATGGCTTAGTTACAATTCACATATATGGCGCATTCTTTAGGAAATGCTTCGTTATCAGTCTCACTCATACACAATGCTGCACAATACTGCACACTGATCTGCCGATCTTCACTGATTTTAGTCACATATAAAAGGAACACGGACCGACTCATGTAGGGTCTATCAAATAACATTAGATTCACTTCAAACCACTCAACATAAGTCACAATCGTTATATGTAACCTTTCTCTCTTACCTTCGGTATATCAAGAATATTGGGGTTTCAGGGTTATTTATCGTTATTCCAAATATAATAATTCATCAACCATATTATGAAGAACCGACAGTAAATAGCAGTATAACAATATAAAAGTATGCACAGGTATATTAGATTAGGTATGTTGCGTTGATTGAGTATGGGCCAGTTAACCAGTGTGATGGTTGGTTTGTTTTGATTTGATAACGGATATATGTCCTTATAATTAAGCCTACTAGTGTTAGGCTAAAACAGAAAAGCACAAAAATATTCCAAAGCCGCTCTCTCCTGGCTCAGGACAGAATGTAAACACTGCCCATAAAGCATTGCGTGATTTCTAGGAAATTTCTGTACAAGAACAGTAAAAACGCTCTGATTGGTTGACTGAACTGAGAGATGCCGTAGAACAAAGAAAATCAACACGTATGAATATCAGCTGTTAACCGTCGTCATAGTAACTACTGTTCAAGAGTATCTAGCCCCTTTTGCGTCACGGAATTGCCATAGAATCATCAACTATGCCTTCCACAGTACGCATACGGAAGAAATAGCTCTTAGATCCTCTAAAAACACCGATACAGCAATAATACGGCCTCTTACGCCTATTAAACCAACTACAGAGTATTTTACGGGAAAAATAAGGAATAATAACCGGGCAATTCAGCAAAAGCTTTTACACCGCTCCCAGAAAATGGGATTTTCAGTCTATAAAATATAAAAATCACAGTTTCTAAAACATAAAGATACTCTAAACAGTTAGTTTTTCTTGCGCGGACGGCGTTCACGCAGTTTCCCGAGGCCAGCAAGAGTCCTTTTCTCTTTGGGGCGAGCCACTTTACTAGAAAGGCTATAACTCCTGGGTAAAGGGTGCAATACAATTGCATTAGAAGGTTTGGGTTTACGGTCGGTGTCTCGTCCATTTCGATATGCTTCTCCTCGAGCTGATTTTCCTCCGCTTGTCATGGGATACGTTCGTCCAAAACTCTCGCAGAGAATAGGGTTTTCTAAGCTTGATATCTTCTTAGAGATTCGAGATTTCCCAATCGAACTGAGATAAGGCCAATTCGTTTATCGATTGGACTCACTGTTATAACTTACGTTTATCTGAACAAACGCAGGTTTCTTTTTTGATCTTTATAGAATAGCGTTTAACTCGTTTCGTACAACGCTCTCCTTCATCTTGATGAAGGGTTGTATCGCGTTAAACGGGGACGACCATACGGTTGGATAGTGATATTAGGTGTCCGCGTCACAATCCGTCTAGGTAGAATGGGTTAATATCTAGGAAGCCCACAACCGGGGTGCCACCGACTAATTGTTCAGGTAACACTAGATCTTTGAGTAGTGAGTACAGCTCGGGAGGATCCGTCATACTATTAGGATCGAGAGTTTGAGGTCTCACTTGGGAATGAGGAGGTCTGACCGAGTATTCCGGAACTCTGATCATGGGTTTATTTAAGGATCGTCTGAGTCGAACGAGCGTAGGTGATACATCAAACAAGTTTCGCTCGAAACTCCCGTAGATATAGCGAGTAAAACCGTGTTTAAAGCAACGTCTCCGCGGATGTTTATGTCTTTCTGTTTGTTGGTTGGGTCTTGGGCATTCATCACAATAACACCAAAGACACACGTCTTGTAGGGGAAACGCGAGTGATCCTTCTCCAGCTTACAATACTCCTCCATCCGTTCGAAGCTATCCGGTACAACAGGTAGCGGTCGATCGGCGGTAAGATACATCATAGTGGAATAGAGCCGTTTGAGTTCTACCATGCGGTCATGATGTATACCTTGAGGATATCGAGTTTCTAGATTCTGTTGACTGGTAATATCGAGATAGGTTTCTCTCAATAATTCCAAGTATTTGGTGAAGTCGCTGCGTTTATCCGGCGCTCTTCAACATCTGTACTTTCGATTCGGTTTCGAATAGAATTCTCATGTTCGATTCTCGGTTTATTGTACCGCCTCCGCTGGGTATGATATTTAAATAGAACCATTTCCCTTTTGGTGTCTATATCGTCCATATCGTGTAAATCGATAGGATGTCCAGTAGTTAAGAGGTCCATATATGTACCATTACGCTGCGTATATCGAGCGGCGAATTTTCTATAGTCCAACTCGCGCGCGAGCTGCTCTTGGGACATTGGCGGTTCGATATAACGACCGTCGTCCTCCGCAGCAGTTGGACCAGCATCGCCGCGTATTAAGCTATCAACAAATGCTTGTAAAGGTAGAGTATATCGCTCCCTGATACCAAGATCATCTTCTATCAACTCAATCATATCTGCTATATGAGTTTATCCATATTATAATGAGTTTACATTTAGGCGAGCGAGCGTCGCTGCCTACCCCTCTCTGCCCCCGGACAGTGCGAGATCCTCAGCGCTGGTGTCCTTTCGCCGATGTGCCTATCGCCAACGTCGTAGCTGCACATCGACTACAACAACCAGCACGAGCCACTCCACCGTCCGTCCCAAAGGCTTAGATATACTTCAGGTTCTTACTGGAGAGTTAGGGTTACTTTCACAATTGCGACTCGCTACTGTAAACACACCTTAGTAGTAACATTCGCCTATAAACTCACAAATACCACACACACAACTTGTCACAAATTACACACACTCGGGCCATTTGTCCGTTAGTCAATGCCTTCCAGAATGTCACTGTATTATTATGTATCCTTGGATACTAGCAGTGCGCTATTTATTCCCTATGCTATTCAATGGGACAAGCTTTCTATTGTTCTTTTAACTCAATTCTAATTCTAGCGTGGTTGTTGCTATGGTGACATTATGTAAAGCTAGCGGTAGAATTAGGGTAATTCCAATGCACACAGATCTGGGATGTTATTTAATAGTAATTCTTTAATGGTCAATGTCCTGTTTTATACATGGCTTTATGAATTTTATCGGCTATTGACTATGTTTGGGAGACTTTCGCACACTCATACGCATAATAAGATAAATCTCCGCTCCCTTGATCTATTAATTAATGGAATTTTGGGAATGTTATAAATTGCGTAAAAATGGCAATTTATTAAATTCATTAAAAGGCATGAATTTAAATTTATTCCCTGAAATTTTATTATTTGATAATTAAATTGACATATTTTGATTCTAGAACATGTCTGGGGACACAAGATCCTTAATTCTATGAAAATTGTCTTTTTAAGAATATCGGTAAATGCTACGATATCTTAATTGACTAGAATTGTTGAAGGATCTGAATTTTACAGATTTTGATTTATTAGATTTGCAAATATTAAATAATTAATATTTGAGATGGGCACCAATTTATTCCAGAACTTGTCTGGGGACGTTAACCACTGATTCTAGAATTTGTCTTTCAAGTATATCGGTGGGTGCCGCGATATCTTAATCGACTAGAATTACAGATGGTCAAAAGGTTTAACAGATTTATTTGCGTTTCACGCTACTGTTAGAGGGACATCACGCTACTATATGTATTATTTAATATACGGTATGAGAGCAATATCGCACGAAGCAATGTCAGTGTGAAGAGGCAAGTCGTTTCCAAGGTCTACCCAGAGCTTGGTTTAGCCGAGACACGAGGATCTGAACTTTGCATTCCTAATACTCTGCCTACCAATAATACTTAAATATAGTAGTGGCTTTATTGCACTTTAATAAGTACGGATATTTCATCTTACTGTAGTCACGTATTTATAATATGATACGGGCAGTAAGGAAAGAGAAAAAGAATTATTTCTCGCCGTCGCACTAAATATATAATATACGTAATTAAATAATAAACGCGAATATATATTGCACTAATCTACTAAATAATCTCTAAAATACCACACTACTAAATAAAATTAAATAAAACGATTAAAATAAAATTACATAATAATACATACATAAATATAAAAATAAAACAAATACAAAATAATAGAGTCACACACCCACTCCATATGTTGTTACGTTATGGAGTCCCTAGATGTTTGAAGGATTAGGGAGGTGGTCGTGGGAAGAGAATCTTGCCTTCCACAGTTTCCGGAGAGTCCTCCATTCCCTTCCGGTAAACACAAACGACCGACTGGGTGATTGAGTCGCTGCATCCCGAATACAATTCCAGGTTTCCTCTTCGTCCTGGAATAGTGACGATAGAAACATCGCTCTAGGTACACGACGGCCTTACAAAGCCGATTCCAGGAGCTATAGTGGTCCGTCGCTCCCTGCAGGAGAGGTGAGAGTCCCTGCGAGACGTCTGATGTTCCAGAGCTCCAATCGCTCTCTCTGATCTTCATGAAGGATCCACTCGCGGTGGGGAGGTCCAGATCCACGGCGTCGTCCCTGGCAATATGTAATACCGACAGATCTATCCCGGGTTCAAATAACTCCGATCCACCCGTCCGGGTTTTAGGTTTGACTTTCTCCGCTCCCTTGGCTGGTCTAATCTCAGTC
Source organism: Nemertoderma westbladi (assembly GCA_032718475.1). Taxonomy (NCBI): domain Eukaryota; kingdom Metazoa; phylum Xenacoelomorpha; order Nemertodermatida; family Nemertodermatidae; genus Nemertoderma; species Nemertoderma westbladi. The sequence goes on along the minus strand of JAUCBJ010004450.1, from coordinate 9,601 downwards.
GGAGTAAGATGGGGAGGCCATTCATCCTCCTTACTCAGGAAGTCGGGTTCACCTAACCGGTCTGTAGTATCTGTCAGTTCTTGAGGAGTTGCTCCTCTGGAAGCGATGTCAGTTGGATTAAACTTCTTGGGGCAATATCTCCATTGATCTACATTGGAGCTAATATCGTCATTATCTGAGGAGTATGGTGTTCCCTCAGTTGGGTCGTCTCCCTCACTAGTATCATCTTCCCATTCACTCACCTGGCAGACGCGATCTTGAAGCAGTCTTTCTCTGAGCGTTCTTCGGGAAGGTCCAGTAAGGTACCAACCTACTCTAGTTCTTACCGCATAGGTCTGAAGTGGTTGCGGTTGAGCAGGTCGTTTCTCCAATGTCTCCAGCGCATCATGCGCGTTTTGACCGATTAATATTTGTACTCCAGGATAATCGGTGTCGAATCTAGGAATGTTAAGTTGTTGGGCATGATCATCTTCGTCCCAATTATAAGGTTCCACTTGGGTGGTAGCGAAGTTCTTTATTGCCACCATTTTGACTGACCTTATACTGTGTTCTCCTAGTTTATCCTGTGGAGTGGACAACTCACCTATATAATAGTCGGCAGCCACAGCAGATTTCCAAACCTGCATGATCCCTGACATGTTTAGCTTGGTTCGGAACTTGGGTTGTCCAGCAAAGATGTCTTCGGCTAGTTCTTTGTCGATGAATGTTCCTGTACTACCGGAGTCAAGGAGGGCGTTCACTACATAACTCCGTTTAGGTCCGTGAACCCTTACCTGCACCACAGGAAACTCTCGGATCCCTACATTGGAAGATGGCTCTTTCCAAGATGGTTGTCGATCAGAAGTAGTTAGAGTGAGGTCGCTGTCTGTATCTTTTTCATATGTGAGTGCTCGATACACTGCGGTATTTATCATGTAACAGGATTCGTTTTCGTTGGAGAACTCGTCCGTATAGAATCCTTCCATCTCAGATTGATCAGTGTCGTTCACATCACTGAATTGGACATGTAGTTCGGAATCACTTACCTGATTCGGACTATTTCGCTCGAATTCAGAGTGCAACAAGATATGATGTTTCGCACCACACTTTGCACACCTTATGTCAGAGTAACAGGTTCGCCGTTGGTGTCCTTGTCTGAGGCAATTATAACATAACCGCTTATCCCACATGACTTCTCGTCTCTCCGTTAATGATTTCCTCAGGAATTCATCACACATATTCAAACGGTGGGTCCCGTCACATAGCGCACATTTCGGTTTGATGTTACTTACCTTATTTTGGGTGACATTGTGCACTCTCGTTCTTTCTTCGGGCTTTCTCACCTGAATTCTCTTGGGAGACGTAGGAGGAGTTTTTCTTACCTGCTCTCTCTTGTCATTAGATCGAGACTTAAATTTACTTCCCTGTTCGTTAGGTGTTTTATTGACATAATAAGATCTTTCAGTGTCTTTCCCGCTATCCTCCCCTTGGGAAGCTTGGCTTTCGCCGTCGTCGGTATAACACACTGGTGTTACCTTTCTTCTGGAGACGGGTTTCTCACTTACCTTGTTTTCCGATGTCTTCTCTCTGGACTGCTTTATGAGCTGTAATTTCACTTCGCCATCCAAGAATGTCATGAGATCAGTCATGGTAGGGTCTCGTTGTTGTTGTTCCATCATGTATAACACTTTCTTGTCCCAGCGTGTACCTACTCCACCCTTCGGTAAAGTAGAGGCCACTGCTCTAATAACCATAGCACTCTGATACTCATGAGACTTACCTAGCCAATCTAATTGTCTGCAGATCTCCTGAATTTCATCGGAAAACTCTATAATCCCGCTGCTAATAAACTTTCGGGGCGCTACCAACTTTGCATACAAATACCCAGCTATGTTATTCCTATTACCATACCTGATGTTTAGTGTATCCCAAACTTGTCTTAATCCGTCTGGATGTCCAATAAACTTTAACGCCATTAACTTGGGAGATGCTTCCAAGCACTCGATGAGGAATCTAAGTTTCTCTCCATTAGATAGTACAGAGTTCTGTATGTTATCTTTGTAATATTCATTAAAAGGTAACCATTTCATCTCATCTCCATTGAACTTGACGATCTCTCCCACCTTTACCGCTTGCCGGGCTTCGGTTCTAGCCATTTGACGCGTAAAACTTTCTTGGGCCATCGTGTTATTTAATATCGAGTTATCGGTATATAAATTTCTCGGATTATGATCAGGTCTATAGGGAATGTCATTATCAACAGGTCTATAATTACCCTTAATAGGGTTCACTATAGGAGTTTCTACTTCGCTAGCAGTATATATGCGTGTAGGCTCCACACCTTGCGCATGAGATACTTCAGACCTAACAGGTTGACACATTGTTACCGAGGGTGGTGGTATACCCCTTTGTGTATTTACTAATTTATCGCGTTCTAGCGCGATACTTTGCTGCACTTCTTGCAACTCTAGCCTACTTTCCCTTACTGTGCCCTTGAATTGCTGAACAGTCTCCTGCATCTGCCCGAGCAGGAGATCCATCCCCCGCCGTCTCTCGTCCACCCATTCGACCGCCGAAGCGGGAGTCGCCAACGTTGTAGCGGGCGGACGAGGGACAACGGGCGACAAATCATGAATATTTCGCTCGGGGTCCAGGACCTGAACTGTCTCCTGGGCAGTTCTACTGGGCACAGATAGCTTAGTGCTATGCAGAGGGAATTTAGAGGTAGCTTCAGGGAGCACAGGTGTGTCTATCACCGAAGGGGTGATTTCAAGAACAGGCCTAATTATTTCAGGCTCATCTACTATAGTAGGGAGTCTTTCTATTTTAATTATTTGGTCTGTGGGCTCTGTACTACCTAAGTTGGTGTTATTTAGTTGCCTTCTAACAGCTGGAGGCAAATCAGGCAATTTCTGACGGTGGAATGTTCTTTTACGTCTGCTTAGACGAGATCTATTTCCTTTGCCTTCAGTATCGGTGGTATCGCCTTCCTCAGATGATGTATATCCCTGTCTTTTGGGAGTAGATCGATTCATCATCTGCATATTACTAGCTGTTAACTGTTTATTTATGCAGTCTTGATTCTCCTGAATGTTTTCCAATTCTAATTGGGTGATTTCTTCCGCCGCTCTACGTTCTGCTTCTGCCACTGCCATTTCCGCTTTTCTTTTCATTTCGGCTGTTTTTCTTTTCGCTTCTGCCTCTGCCGCTGCCGCTGCCGCTTTTCTTTCCATTTCGGCTGCTTTTCTTTCCATTTCGGCTGCTTTTCTTTTCGCTTCTGCCTCTGCCGCTGCCGCTGCCGCTTTCCTTTCCATTTCGTCGGCTTTACTTTCCTCTTCGGCTGCTTTCCTTTCCGCTTCGGCAGCTGCTACTGCTGCTTTCTTTCTGTCTTCTATACGTTTTTTCTTTACTTGCTCTTCTTGGACTCGTGTGATGCGGAGTTGTTCATCAAATTTAGCCTGGTTCGCAGCCCTCATTTCCACATCGATGACATCCAACATACGCTGAGTTCCTTCACTATTAGGGCTAAGTCCATCTAACCTTCTCCTCAACTCGTCATCACCCAAAAAACGTTGATAGTCTGACAGATAGATGTCAATGGCATCCCTCTTATGCGGCTTCTCTGCCGTCGCTTCACTTTCCACTTGGGAAAAAGTAGCGTCTGTTGATTCTCCATGGGTTGAGCGCTCCTCCAGCTGAGCTTTCCACTGAGCTGTTCCTTGAACTTGGCGACTCACCCGTTGAAACCAAGTCTTTACGGCAACTTGCAACGACGTGTCTTGTCTTCTTTTAGAAGCCTCTTCAAAGGCTGATAATATTAGCCTGATTCGCAGAATTCTTTCTCTAACTTGATAAAGCAGTTGTCCCTGCTCTTGAGGTCCTTGAGGTTGTTGTAACAGTTGTTTTTCTACTCGCTCCATAGAGCTGAAGAATCCCTGTGCGTATCCGGCTGCGGACCTCTTCCACACAGCTGGATCAATGGTTTCCTTGGCTACTCCCATCCGGTGTATGTCTTCCCAGGCAGCTTCTGATAAATCAAACGGGAGTCCGGGTCCGGGGAAGTTCCATTGCGACTCGACCATAGACTTCAGTTCTTCCCTTGTGTATCCCGCATAACTATCTTTAGTTGAGCGCTTACTTCTCGCCCAATCGATCTGGTGTTCTTCCACGGCGATCAATAACCTAGTGAGTACGGCTGCAGGAAGGATGAGAAGGGGATCCGAATAAACCGCATCCGTCATCCTTGCTCCGCGCTCGGGTGTCAGTTCTACAGTATCTTCACTACTGGAGCTGTCGGGCCGTTGAGAAATAAGATCTTGGCTCGCGGGTTGTTGCTGTTCTGCTGCTTCTTGGTCCCGCTTGACCTGAGCTCGAGTGCCTATGATAGACCTACGATGTTGGACCAGCCTAGGTTCTGTTATTACTACAGGAGGGATGACCTTCCTCACAGTGGGAGGTGAACTGAACTTACGACTAGACGGTTCTACGCCTCTATCTGAGTCGCAGATAGTTACATCTAATAAACTGTCTGACAGGTTCTGCTTAGTATCAGACATGTTTATGTGTACAGTTGAATGCCTACTGCTATATTACAGTCTGAGCAAGTCTAGTAACTCAGTATTAACTGCTAGCCTAGTAATTAATTACCTATACTGCTACTCAGTGTAGCGTGATATATATATTATATTAGGATACCGGTATGCTTATATTATATATAACTATATAAGTATTATTACAGACTAGGTTTATCACAGGATACCGGTATAATTTTAGCACAAATATATATAAATATATAATAGGCCTATCGGGAATACCGGTATACAGCTTACAGTTTATAGTATATATAATTCTGGACTAGAATTAGTTACAAGTACCGGTATAATTTCAGCCGAAACTTATAGAAATAAAGATAATAGGCCTATCGTAAATACCGGTATATCAATTATTTTAAATAATTGAATTTCTGAATTTTAGGGTTACTTGGTTACTTTACTTACTTTATTACCGCTATTTGAGCAGTAGTCCAACTGATATTGAGACCTAATGGTTGTATGGTAGGCCTACTATTTATAAATCGTTAGATTTGATTTATAATATATATATACCCGTTTTAATGGGTTTTGTCAATGTTTGAAATAAATGTTATTATTTCTGGGGAGTAATCACTACACAAAGCGGTGCGCTTTCAGTGAAGTGTTACTTATAGGACACTAAAACAAATAATGCTAATTTACCTAAGTTACTTAATACTACAAATTACGTACAATTCGGGTGAGATTACAATCTCTAAATAAACACAAAATTTACAAAAAACACAAAATACGAATTTTCAGGGTAATTTTACAAGAAGTCTACAAACCAGCCTAACAAAGGGTTAGAAATCTGGTTATTACAACGGACAGGATACTGCGGTATTTGAAAATAATACGTAGTAGTAAATACACTGCGTTGTCCAGATAGGAAAATACCACCGCCTGACGACCTATAGCCGTATCGCTATAGGTACTACGTTATGTATCACGGAGTGTTCCTACCTAGAAGTTAATAGAGCTAATCGAACGTGCCTATCAACCACTTTACAACACAAATATAATGCCTACACTAATTACTTTCGGAAAGCACTGTACACTAAACCCTAAATTAGGTATGAGTACTTGTACAACATATAATCAGTAGTTAAATATACTTGAACAGCTAAAAGAACCACGGCATCTGCTGGAGTGACTGGTGCACAAAATCACCAGTCTTTACCTACGCCAAGCAGCCCGTGTAGTACCGGGGTTAATTTAACTATAGCGGTATGTATAACAAACACAATTATTGTAGGAACAAACTTGGGGAATGAATGTTGCGAATAATCGCATAAACTCTGAACAATAAATATTACGCTACGCGTACAAACCACTCAAACAAAATGCAGACCAAATACTGACAGACTACTATCAAGCCTAAATAAACTACAGGACATGCAGACTCCGAAATGATTAGGTAGTATGCGTTCTAACCCAGTAGTACGACTTATTCTTTAGATGGGGGTTTACCTTACAGCTTTGGCTGCCCCTACTTCCTAACCGTTCTTTATCGGACAGAGGCTCTACACACACTGCAATCCGTTCAGACCTAATAACAGCCAGACAACTATCCAGCCTACAAATTATCTAAATAAATATTATACGCTACCTGTACAGACTACACAAACAAAGTACAGACTAAACGATGGCAGACTACTCTCAAGCCTAAATAAACTACAGGACATGCAGACTCCGAAATGATTAGGTAGTATGCGTTCTAACCCAGTAGTACGACTTATTCTTTAGTTGGGGGTTTACCTTACAGCTTTGGCTGCCCCTACTTCCTAACCGTTCTTTATCGGAGAGGTGATCTACACACACTGCAATCCGTTCAGACTTAACAGCAATCAGACAACAGCCCAGCCTACAAATTGTCTGTACAATATGATCAGGCTTACACGCCTTCTGTTCAATACTGGCCTACAAATAAATAAAACTGACAGAAATAAGTAAGCTCCAAAAGAAACAAGGGGTGTACAGTCCCTAATCTCTTAAACAGCCTACCGGTATACAATATTCAAATCGAATAATACTAATGTACTTATACGGGAAGTACCGGTTAGGACAGTTGGGCCTACGGACCTACAGAAGTACCGGTTCTGGCAGTTGGACCTACGGACCTACGGCAGTACCGGTTCTGGCAGTTGGGCCTACTGACCTACAGATGTACCGTTCAGGTTTACCGGTTGACCGGTACTTTCAACTTTATTGCTTACTGCAATAAAGAAGCTATATCCGTTATTGTTCGCGCTTTCAGACCTTTGGCAGTTTAACCCGCCAAATTAGGATGTCTTCTAGATAATAAATCGCTTTTAGCCTCTGACAAGTATTTGATTCACTACACTAGTTGAAACCAATCTGTGCGCGATCATTCACCCGTTAGATATACCCGGGAGATTGATTTCGACAGCTTAATCGTATTGCTATGTAAGCCTAATGTATTATTCGACTGACAGTATTATAATCTCTGACAATATTATTCACCTTCGGGAAATATTAACAGTTCCTTTAGGACGTGGCGCTCTATCTATATAAACAGAGCTATGACTTAAACTACACGCAACGATATGGCTTAGTTACAATTCACATATATGGCGCATTCTTTAGGAAATGCTTCGTTATCAGTCTCACTCATACACAATGCTGCACAATACTGCACACTGATCTGCCGATCTTCACTGATTTTAGTCACATATAAAAGGAACACGGACCGACTCATGTAGGGTCTATCAAATAACATTAGATTCACTTCAAACCACTCAACATAAGTCACAATCGTTATATGTAACCTTTCTCTCTTACCTTCGGTATATCAAGAATATTGGGGTTTCGGGGTTATTTATCGTTATTCCAAATATAATAATTCATCAACCATATTATGAAGAACCGACAGTAAATAGCAGTATAACAATATAAAAGTATGCACAGGTATATTAGATTAGGTATGTTGCGTTGATTGAGTATGGGCCAGTTAACCAGTGTGATGGTTGGTTTGTTTTGATTTGATAACGGATATATGTCCTTATAATTAAGCCTACTAGTGTTAGGCTAAAACAGAAAAGCACAAAAATATTCCAAAGCCGCTCTCTCCTGGCTCAGGACAGAATGTAAACACTGCCCATAAAGCATTGCGTGATTTCTAGGAAATTTCTGTACAAGAACAGTAAAAACGCTCTGATTGGTTGACTGAACTGAGAGATGCCGTAGAACAAAGAAAATCAACACGTATGAATATCAGCTGTTAACCGTCGTCATAGTAACTACTGTTCAAGAGTATCTAGCCCCTTTTGCGTCACGGAATTGCCATAGAATCATCAACTATGCCTTCCACAGTACGCATACGGAAGAAATAGCTCTTAGATCCTCTAAAAACACCGATACAGCAATAATACGGCCTCTTACGCCTATTAACCCTATTAGTACCGGGCTATAAAATGTTGTACAAATACCGGGAGGGGGTCATATTGACCCCCCCTTCTAAAATCTACAAATATTTACGAAAACGTCTGATTTTTTGTTTGTACGTAGGTATCACTTGTCTGGATCCGACCGAAAAAAAAAATTTTCGAAAAAATGTACTGGGGTGGTTATATTGCAGCACCAAAATTACAAGTAGTGCACAATTTTCACAAAATTTGAAAGTTACATTTTCGGCTAATTATTTTTCAATAAAGGTTTTCTGGGGCGCAAAATACATTGGAAAATATTTAAAAATGATATGATTACTATAAATGGCTGTTTAGTCCTCTCTGCGTAGGAAAAAAATGAAAAAAACAAGTAACCAGCACTTTTCAGTTAGAACACAAAATTTTTAATTCACTTATACGATGCTATAAATTCACATTTTCAGGTTTTCGAGGACCCTGATTCTAATGGAATACATTTCTAATATGCCAGATCATTGCTACTTGTATTTTTCGGCGTAATTTGGCAAATTTTGGTGCTAGCACCAAATTTCGTACCCATCACCAAAAAGTACAAGTTTGCGATGTCCAGTGCTGTTTTTATTGATTCCATCGGATTCAGGACCCTCATAAACCCGTATAACGCAAGAAACAAGGTGATACTATCTACTGATCAATTTGCATATTTTCCAAAATTTGGTGCTGGCACAACAATTTTCACCCACCGGCGAAAAATACAAGTTTGAGAACTCTTATGAAATTTTTGCTGATTCCATTGAATTCAGAACCATCACAAACCCCTATAACGCAAGAAACAAGGTGACACCAATCAATTGATTTATTTGATGGTTTTCAAAATTTGGTGCTAGCACCACATTTTGCACCCACATCCGAAAAATACAAGTTTGAGATGTCTAGTTCGATAATTATATATGCCATTGAATTCAGAACAGCCATAAACCTCTAAAACGCAAGAAATAAATTGTCACAAGCAATTTTATCTATTGAATGGATTTTCAAAATTTCGTGCTAGCACCAAAATTTGCACACAGCACCGAAAAAATACAAGTTTGATACGCTTGGTGCAACTCGTATATATTTTATCGAATCCAGAACCCCAAAAAACCCCAATTGCGTAAAAAAACAAGTTTCAAACAATCAATTTACAAAATTGACATATTTCAAAATTTGGTGCTGGCACCAAAATTTGGCACCCACCGAAAAAAACAAGTTTGAAATTTCTAAATCAATTTATATGAATTCCATCCAATTTCTAACACCAAAAAACCGGTGTAAATCAAAAATAGAGATGTTACAATTTATATTTAATGAAATGTAATTTTCAAAAAACGTCTCAAAAAAAGTGCCAAAAGTAGGGTTAAAAAATGGCGCTATAACTCGAAAAGTACCCAATATTTTTGAAAACGGTTTTCACTACTAGGAAGACAATAGATTTTTAGGAAAAGTCATAAAATTTCAGATTCCCAACTGCGTTTGTTTCAGAATTATAATAAAAAAACCACGGGAGGGGTCATATTGACCCCCCCCCCCCCCCGGGTTTAATAGGGTTAAACCAACTACAGAGTATTTTACGGGAAAAATAAGGAAAAATAACCGGGCAATTCAGCAAAAGCTTTTACAGTTTCC
>JAUCBJ010004449.1:0-46453 GCA_032718475.1 Nemertoderma westbladi | reverse complement strand
ACAACCTGTAGTATACAGATGGGGAATTGGGAACCGAGACAACCTGTAGTATACAGATGGGGAATTGGGAACCGAGACAACCTGTATACAGATAGGGAATTGTGAACCGAGACAACCTGTAGTATACAGATGGGGAATTGGGAACCCAGACAACCTGTAGTATACAGATAGGGAATTGTGAACCGAGACAACCTGTAGTATACAGATAGGGAATTGGGAACCGAGACAACCTGTATACAGATAGGGAATTGTGAACCGAGACAATCTGTATACAGATAGGGAATTGTGAACCGAGACAACCTGTATACAGATAGGGAATTGGGAACCGAGACAACCTGTATACAGATAGGGAATTGTGAACCGAGACAATCTGTATACAGATAGGGAATTTGGAACTGAGACAACCTGTATACAGATAGGGAATTGGGAACCGATACAACCTGTATATAGATAGGGAATTGTGAACCGAGACAACCTGTAGTATACAGATGGGGAATTGGGAACCGAGACAACCTGTAGTATACAGATAGGGAATTGGGAACCGAGACAACCTGTATACAGATAGGGAATTGGGAACCGAGACAACCTGTATACAGATAGGGAATTGGGAACCGAGACAACCTGTATACAGATAGGGAATTGGGATCCGAGACAACCTGTAGTATACAGATAGGGAATTGGGAACCGAGACAACCTGTAGTATACAGATAGGGAATTGGGAACCGAGACAATCTGTATACAGATAGGGAATTGGGAACCGAGACAACCTGTAGTATACAGATAGGGAATTGTGAACCGAGACAACCTGTATACAGATGGGGAATTGGGAACCGAGACAACCTGTATACAGATGGGGAATTGGGAACCGAGACAACCTGTAGTATACAGATAGGGAATTGGGAACCGAGACAACCTGTAGTATACAGATAGGGAATTGGGAACCGAGACAACCTGTAGTATACATATAGGGAATTGGGAACCGAGACAATCTGTATACAGATAGGGAATTGGGAACCGAGACAACCTGTATACAGATGAGGAATTGGAAACCGAGACAACCTGTAGTATACAGATAGGGAATTGGGATCCGAGACAACCTGTATACAGATGGGGAATTGGAAACCGAGACAACCTGTAGTATACAGATAGGGAATTGGGAACCGAGACAACCTGTAGTATACAGATAGGGAATTGTGAACCGAGACAACCTGTATACAGGCAGATAGGGAATTGGGAACCGAGACAACCTGTATACAGATGGGGAATTGGGAACCGAGACAACCTGTATATAGATAGGGAATTGGGAACCGAGACAACCTGTATACAGATAAGGAATTGGGAACCGAGACAACCTGTATACAGATAGGGAATTGGGAACCGAGACAATCTGTATACAGATAGGGAATTGGGAACCGAGACAATCTGTATACAGATAGGGAATTGTGAACCGAGACAACCTGTTGTATACAGATAGGGAAATGGGAACCGAGACAACCTGTATGCAGATAGGGAATTGGGAACCGAGACAACCTGTATACAGATAGGGAATTGGGAACCGAGACAACCTGTAGTATACAGATAGGGAATTGGGAACCGAGACAATCTGTATACAGATAGGGAATTGTGAACCGAGACAACCTGTAGTATACAGATAGGGAATTGGGAACCGATACAACCTGTATACAGATAGGGAATTGGGAACCGAGACAATCTGTATACAGATAGGGAATTGTGAACCGAGACAACCTGTAGTATACAGATAGGGAATTGGGAACCGAGACAACCTGTATGCAGATAGGGAATTGGGAACCGAGACAACCTGTATACAGATAGGGAATTGGGAACCGAGACAACCTGTAGTATACAGATAGGGAATTGGGAACCGAGACAATCTGTATACAGATAGGGAATTGGGAACCGAGACAACCTGTATACTGATAGGGAATTGGGAACCGAGACAACCTGTAGTATACAGATAGGGAATTGGGAACCGAGACAATCTGTATACAGATAGGGAATTGTGAACCGAGACAACCTGTAGTATACAGATAGGGAATTGGGAACCGATACAACCTGTATACAGATAGGGAATTGGGAACCGAGACAATCTGTATACAGATAGGGAATTGTGAACCGAGACAACCTGTAGTATACAGATAGGGAATTGGGAACCGAGACAACCTGTATAGATAGGGAATTGGGAACCGATACAACCTGTAGTATACAGATAGGGAATTGGGAACCGAGACAACCTGTAGTATACAGATAGGGAATTGGGAACCGAGACAACCTGTATACAGGCAGATAGGGAATTGGGAACCGAGACAACCTGTATACAAATGGGGAATTGGGAACCGAGACAACCTGTATATAGATAGGGAATTGGGAACCGAGACAACCTGTATACAGATAAGGAATTGGGAACCGAGACAACCTGTATACAGATATGGAATTGGGAACCGAGACAACCTGTATACAGATAGGGAATTGGGAACCGAGACAACCTGTAGTATACAGATAGGGAATTGGGAACCGAGACAATCTGTATACAGATAGGGAATTGTTAACCGAGACAACCTGTAGTATACAGATAGGGAATTGTGAACCGAGACAACCTGTATACAGATAGGGAATTGGGAACCGATACAACCTGTAGTATACAGATAGGGAATTGGGAACCGAGACAACCTGTATACAGATAAGGAATTGGGAACCGATACAACCTGTAGTATACAGATAGGGAATTGGGAACCGAGACAACCTGTAGTATACAGATAGGGAATTGGGAACCGAGACAACCTGTATACAGGCAGATAGGGAATTGGGAACCGAGACAACCTGTATACAGATAGGGAATTGGGAACCGAGACAACCTGTATACAGATGGGGAATTGGGAACTGAGACAACCTGTATACAGATAGGGAATTGGGAACACTGAGACGATCTGTATACAGATAGGGAATTGGGAACCGAGACAACCTGTATACAGATAGGGAATTGGGAACCGATACAACCTGTAGTATACAGATAGGGAATTGGGAACTGATACAACCTGTATACAGATAGGGAATTGGGAACCGAGACAACCTGTATACAGATAGGGAATTGGGAACCGATACAACCTGTAGTATACAGATAGGGAATTGGGAACCGAGACAACCTGTATGCAGATAGGGAATTGGGAACCGAGACAACCTGTATACAGATTGGGAATTGGGAACCGATACGACCTGTATACAGATAGGGAATTGGGAACCGATACAACCAGTATACAGATAGGGAATTGGGAACTGATACAACCTGTATACAGATAGGGAATTGGGAACCGAGACAACTTGTATATAGATAGGGAATTGGGAACCGAGACAACCTGTATACAGATTGGGAATTGGGAACCGATACGACCTGTATACAGATAGGGAATTGGGAACCGATACAACCAGTATACAGATAGGGAATTGGGAACCGATACAACCAGTATACAGATAGGGAATTGGGAACCGATACAACCAGTATACAGATAGGGAATTGGGAACTGATACAACCTGTATACAGATAGGGAATTGGGAACCGAGACAACCTGTATGCAGATAGGGAATTGGGAACCGAGACAACCTGTATACAGATTGGGAATTGGGAACTGATACAACCTGTATACAGATAGGGAATTGGGAACCGAGACAACCTGTATACAGATAGGGAATTGGGAACTGATACAACCTGTATACAGATAGGGAATTGGGAACCGAGACAACCTGTAGTATACAGATAGGGAATTGGGAACCGAGAAACCCTGTATACAGATTGGGAATTGGGAACTGATACAACCTGTATACAGATAGGGAATTGGGAACCGAGACAACCTGTATGCAGATAGGGAATTGGGAACCGATACAACCAGTATACAGATAGGGAATTGGGAACTGATACAACCTGTATACAGATAGGGAATTGGGAACCGAGACAACCTGTATACAGATAGGGAATTGGGAACCGATACAACCAGTATACAGATAGGGAATTGGGAACTGATACAACCTGTATACAGATAGGGAATTGGGAACCGAGACAACCTGTATACAGATAGGGAATTGGGAACCGATACAACCTGTAGTATACAGATAGGGAATTGGGAACCGAGAAACCCTGTATGCAGATAGGGAATTGGGAACCGAGACAACCTGTATACAGATTGGGAATTGGGAACCGATACGACCTGTATACAGATAGGGAATTGGGAACCGATACAACCAGTATACAGATAGGGAATTGGGAACTGATACAACCTGTATACAGATAGGGAATTGGGAACCGAGACAACTTGTATATAGATAGGGAATTGGGAACCGAGATAACTTGTATACATATTGGAAATTGGTAAACGATACTTTAGTGAGTTTTTTTCTTTGTGTTTTGTTTGCATTGAAAGCTTCCCGCTTTAAAACTTAGTTTACTTTAACAACAGGGACAAAAGATGAGCCTTTTAACAGACATTACCAATTATTCAGCAGACTCCCTAATGGAATAAATGAGAGCTAATGGGATAAATGTGTTAAAAGTTATTCCATTTCTTTATATCTAATCCGTTCTACAAGAAGAAACATCATAATTACTTCAAAGCAAAAAGTCTACTTCAGTACCACTTCCTTATTGAATATGCAGTGACAATCCATATACATAGAGTTGTAATGTGCTACATTAATAACAAACCATTGATAAATACAGTGTCTTGGCTGAATTTTGGAGAATAATTAATTAATTATCTATTTGCATACTTGCGTGTATCAGAATGTTTCAAGAAATTACACTGATGAAAAAATCAATATAAAGCATTTGTTATTGATTAAAATCGAACATATTAGAGCCAAACTCGTAACCTGAATTTGTCATTGTAAAGTTACCATATCAACCGCAGTTAGTTAGTTTTATCTGTGAAAGATGAATAATTTGGTGAAATTTTGTTGGAATAAAAACATAAATACATGTTGTATTTCCGCTTTATTTTTTATAGACACGGGATTAATTTATATTCACGTCCGCAGCTCAGGTGTTATGTTACGGTGATATATTCCAATAATATTAATTTATTATTAGCGTTGTGTGGTCTATTTATAGTTTAAATATAAATACCCACTCAATTTATTAAATAATAAAAGTAAATATTACGTGACTACATTCAGATAAGTTACACAACCATAGATCACCGTCTCCATAGTTTCAGCTGGCGATCCTTCCCTCCACTGGCGACCTTCTCGGAAGCCGGACTCCAATCCACCGCGTAAACCTCGTCCAGATGCCCGGGCAGGTCCACCTCCAGTGAGCCGTCTCGGGCGCGCCACACCTTGAGGGTGGAGTCCTTGGAGCCGCTGACCAGCAGCCGCGAGTCCGCCGACCAGGCGAGAACAAACACAGCGGCGACGTGACCGCGGAACGAGGCTAGATACTTACCGGTGCGGCCGCACCACAGCTTAACGGATTTATCGAAGGAAGCGCTCGCTAGGAGGCGTCCGTCCGGGGAGAAAGCCACCTGGTTGATGAGTGCTTGGTGTCCGGTGAGCCGAGCGACCGGTTTATTCTGCGACTCGGGGCTCCACAGGAACATAGTGAAATCGTCGCTCCCGGAAACCAAACGCTCCCCTTCGCCTCTCGCAGAATTATATCGCTTTTCCGCGATTATTTTAGGATCTAATATTTTATTTAATTTATTTCTCGGTTCCGCCGGTTCGAAGGCTCCAGTTCGCAGCGCGTAATCCGTGCTTAACGCGAGCGAGTTCACCCAATGAGCGTGGCCTAGCAGCGAGCGGCAGAGGACCCCGTCGGAATCCCGCCACACTCGCACGCTCCGGTCCTGCGACGCCGTGTAGATGAGGCCACGGCCGCCCCAACGCATGCAGGTCACGGACTGCGCGTGGCCCGAGAGCGTGTACAGCGGGCGGCCGCTAAGGGCGTCCCATACGCGGACGGTGGCGTCCTTGGAGGAGGTGGCCAGTCTACGGAGCTCGGATGTGCCGCTGTGAACCGGTTCCCAACAGAGCCACGTGATCCATTGTTTGTGACCCAGGAGAGGTTTGCCTCTTAGCTTCCCGGTGCTCGGGTCCCAGACGCACACGGTCCCGTTCCGACACCCAGACGCCAGCAGGTCTCCCCACGGACTCCACGCGATGCAAAGAACCCAGTTGGAGTGACTCCTACAAGTGAATCTAGGAGACTCCGTATCCAAGTCCCAAAGTCTCACGGTGAAGTCCCCCGACCCTGTGGCCAGACTGCTCCCGTCCGGGCTGAAGGACACAGACAGTATGGCCTCTGAGTGTCCGTCTAGACTGGATGTGCACCGAGTTACCGGCTTAACGCGGAACACAGCCTGCGGTTGACAGACTATATCCACCACGCATTCCGTAGGTAAACTTAGTTTGTCTATAACGTCTTGTAAACTCTGCGTTATTTCCACTTCATTTGTAAAGAAAGCAAAACTTAAAGCGTCGTCGGTTGAATTCCCCAGTAATGTATTGCATATTAATTGCATCTGCCCCGGCGATACACTCGTTGGTAAATCAAATGGATTTCCAATGGCTTTGCCTTCCTCATCCTTGAACTGTACAACTGTTCTATTAGTATCAATCTCCTCATCAAATTCACTGTCGAGATTCGCTCCTTCGATAGTAACTTCACCCATTTCTATATTTCTGTATTTGTATTTACGGCCTAGCAGTTTAGGCTCTGAGGCCTAGCAATCAGCCAGCAGAAATATCTGGATATCCACATTAATTGCTGCACTAAACTAATCCGACCTATTACTGTATTACAATACAATATACAATATAGGCTGATAGGCCTACGGTGTACGGTAGGCCTACTGACCTACTACTGCCAGACTGCAGTACTACTCGTCTCAAATCAAGATAATTAATGAAACCGTCTGAGGCGACAGGACAACAGTATGGATTGTGGGGGCGGTATGGTAAGTCCAGCAGAGCAGACCGCTTCCATGCAGGAACTGTACCGTTACTGCGTTAAGTCAGCATGTACAACACCAGTACAGTGATACTGGCAGACTGATGATGATGATTGATGAGTCACTATTTGAAAAATCCGCGTTTTTTTCCTTGAAATGTTCTAATTATTAAATTTAAACATTATTTTATTCCAAAATTGTATCATTACTCAACGCCGTTAGTATTAACAGCGAGTTGTTATTTAGCACTTTACAAATTTAGAGGACATTACAGCCTGTACATTTAGTGATATATTATTATGTTGAAATGTCCTAAGAGAGCGACTTTACAGTTCATCCGTTCTATGCAAGTGAATCTGAAAGTTGGGATCGCCATGGTTACCACATAAACAATAATTTGTATTTATTATTAATTTCTTGACAGACAATAAGTAGGCATAATGTATTACCCACCGGTAGATATTAATAACCAGTACTACAGTATTAACATGGCTCCAAACGCCACCATAAATATAAGCTAACTTTTTATAACATAATTTATGTGATTTATGACATTTATTTATACAGCAACTAATTTAATTTGTGGAGTTTCTTTCACTTATAATATGTCTTGGAATAAAATTACATACGTACTTGTTGCAATAACTATTTACATACTTGTGTGTAAAGTAGCACTTTAAAGTGTGATGATCCGAGTGGCTTTGTTACACGAACGAACGTTAGTGAGTGAGTGAAAATAAAGCCACGAGGATCAGAACACTCTATAGTACTTTGCAACACGTATATGTAGTTTTTTTCCAAAATTTTAACATTACGAAATGAAGGTACATATACATTATAAGTGATAGAAACTGCACAAATTATATTAGTTGCTGTATAAATAATTGTAAAAATGACATAAATTATGTTATAAATAAGTTAGCTTATATTTATGGTGGCGTTTGGAGCCATGTTATAATAATATAGCTAGGCCCTACTGGTTATTAATAGCTATACCCCGCCTACCGGTAGGTAATGCAGAAGGCCTATCTGGCAGTCAGGCAAATTTCCACCTATTGTTTACGTGGTAACCATGACGGCGTTAAGTAATGTACACTGGGGGGACATTACTTAACGCCGTCATGGTTACCACGTAAACAATAACACCAAATACAATACTAAATGTACAGGCCAATACAATGCTGTAATGTCCTCTAAAGTTGTAAAGTGCTAAATAACAACTCGATGTTAATACTAACGGCATTGAGTAATGTTACCATTTTGGAATAAACTACTTTACAGTGTTCTGATCCTCGTGACTTTATTTTCACTCACTCACTAACGTTCGTTCGTGTAACAAAGCATTCGGATCAGCACACTTTAAAGTGCTACTTTACACACAAGTATGTATTTGCTACACTATGTCATGTCAACTAATCGGTGTTTTTGTGAATAGAATCGCACTTGATTTATAACATGTATAACTGGCCCCTCTAAAAGAAAACATTAGCAAAAAGTTTAGTTAAAATAAATTCAAATTAATACACTAGTATAGAAATGACGTCGTTTGGATGCTATAGTGATAGGAAAAATTGAAAATCTTCAAATATGGATTTGGGTTGGGACCGCCTTTTGGTACCGTACTGAAAAGGAACTATATGGAATTTCGTAAGATTAATATTTATTATTATTATTAATAATTTATTTTTACCAACGGGGTCTTTTTTGAAAAATGATGCGGTTGGGGTAGGAGCCAAAAGGTTGAGACTGTCTCGGACCCGAAAATCCATAATACTTCCCTGAAGTTAAACAACATTTTATTTAATAGTCGACTAGACATCGTATTGCACTATTTAACAAACCTAGAACAATAATAATATTATTATCTACGTATTAATCAACAGTAATAATATCATCAATAAAACCACCCGCTGTTCTGTAATTGTCACCCTAAATGAAACATCGCTATTAATCCGACTGACAAACAGACGAGTAAATCATTTGCTTTCATTCCACTGACTCCGCAAACCCACATGGATAGCTTTTCGTTCGTCTCCACCCAAACAACGTTCTTTGGTTTCTCGCCTTCCTTTGGCGTTTTGCAGACACATTTACCTTCTTTGAATTCGAAGGCTGCGAAATCTGTGCTGCAATCAGCGACCCCGCCAGCTTTGGTGCACCCATCGGGAGTAGCCGTGTTGGATACCACCGAACCTTCCTTACAACGACACCGGGACATCTTAGGTTTGTAGCCGTCAT
Organism: Nemertoderma westbladi; assembly: GCA_032718475.1. Taxonomy (NCBI): domain Eukaryota; kingdom Metazoa; phylum Xenacoelomorpha; order Nemertodermatida; family Nemertodermatidae; genus Nemertoderma; species Nemertoderma westbladi. The sequence continues at coordinate 37,262 of JAUCBJ010004449.1, read as the reverse complement.
TCCATTCGCACTCAGAAGCAGCGCCACATTCTTTGTCATTAGAGCATTCCTCTGCGAATTAGAAAATTTAGCATAGGGATTACTTATTAAAATAAGGAGAATGGTTCACCCAAAGCCCACCCACATGTGCGAATCACTGATATTTATTTAATCAATATAGGGAATCTACCCGGTAGCATTCGAGACCTTCGGTCGGCCCGGTCCTGAGACGGCTGCATTCCTTAAGGAGGTTGGCCAACGCCTCCACGCAGCCACTCAGGAGCCGCGATCCCATCGGTTCCTCCTCCAACGCCACCTCGTAGCCATCTTGATCGGCAACACGGCCTCCATCCTCGGCTCCATGGACCCTCTGTCCGACGGCCTCTACGACGAGGTTTTGTCGCCAGCTGTCCCCGCGCACCGTACTGACTCAGCGGGTTAGACTGATTTTGTACTTTTGTATATAGTTAGGTAGGTAGTTCATATTAATTTAGTTAGTGTGCTTCATTGTGCTTTATTTAATTAATATCACTCATGTAGGGAATATAACTGATTTATAGCTGTTTGAATTTTGCTCGCCATGAGTTACCTTACCTATTTAAAATTTAGAGTATGAATAATTATCTTGGCCAGTAGACTACAGATACGAATAAAAACGAAATAACCAATTCTATGATGTCGATTAAATTAATTTATACTGCAGTAGGTCATATTTCATGATTGGACTAATACGGGCGACAGTTTTCTGTTTTCGATTCCGCAGAAACCAGAGCAGAAGTGGTAGAATGTCTCAAGAGTTAGTGGAGTGGAATAAAATAAAATATTATTAACTATTAATAATTACTACAAAATAAATTAAATAAAAATCTATTATAATATTTACCAGTAGTTCGTATATCACCCGCATGTAGATCTCAACGATAGAGATACCGTATTTATTATTTATTTACCTGGATTGCGTCATTAATTACGCACATTTTTTTTGTATAAAATCGAAATATTACATGTGCGGGCGGCATTTAGTGTTAACAAAATTTTCAAGATTTTTTAATCATATTTTATTATTTTTTTTGTCATCTTTAGCAATGTAAATTAGATTTAAAGAAGTCATTAGTTTAGAATACTCACTCCAATTGAACACAGATCCAATGAACAATCCAATTAGTAGAATCTCGTAGAGTGACATTACAATGTAATTTCTGAAGAATATTGCAGCAAACAAAGCCAATAAAATATAAAACCCGGAATAAAATGTGTCAGAATGATATTTGAAGAAACAATAAATGGCGCAATATCAATTAGTAATTGAACTAAGTTCTAGAACACATAAACATTATGGCAACAAACATATTTTCCCCAAATTAAATAATCAGTTAAAATTTATACGATTGATAAACTACAATTCTATATCATTGACTTGGTTTATCCAGCGAGCGCAGCGAGCGAGTGTAACATGGAAAGCGAGAGCCGCAATACTGCTAAGATGCTGACACACAATATATGTTGTTGTGTATTTGAAACAGTTCCACTTGCACAGCACGGTATATCAACTATAATAACAGAAAAGTGGCCAAACCAGAGTAATTTTTTTGTAAAAAATAAAGTTTCTCAAAACCCAACATATGATATATTCTGAAAGCCCAGAGTCAGTAGAATTCAATGCGATTTTGGCTGACCTTAAATATGATCTGTAAAAAAATATACTGCTTGTCCATTCCTGTCCACTTCCTGTAACCATTATTTTAATACATATTTTAGGATAATTGGATACAGGCGTGGGTAACTTCCTTGCCTGTAACCTTCCATGTAAATGTAATGAGAGTCGGTTACAGGCGGTTACAGATGAGGGGACGTTTTATGGTACGACTGACACTGCCAAACTCACATTATAAATGCTGCGTATAAACATTGAACATTATACATAAAATGAAAGCATTTTCAGGGACGATTTCAGAACTGTTATTGTTTTACCGAGGTACCAATTATATGCGATTCTATCAGCTTTAATACTTCAGCTTTAATTCAGCAGTACACGGTTTTCCCTCCCGATCTGAGGTTCTTCAAACCCACATATCTTCAAAAGTTTTCGATGAATTTGTATAATTGTTTTTGTGTGTTACAGCTAGGTAATTACAGATTCTTATAAAAAATGTCAAGGTGTGCCTGTAACCATAATTGTCGTTATTCAATTTTTGTCATTCGAGGACATTTTTAGTGGTGTTGTAGAAAACAAAATGTTCCAGGATCTCCTGTATGCTAACTATACATCTACAGACTATGATGTTTCTTAAAAATTATAGACTTTGGTATATAACATAACTGCTCCTAATAATTTTTTCTATCAAAACATCACGTTTTCCGTGGGTTTTGACGATTTATTTACAATAGCGTTTAGCAACATGGTTTCCTAGATTCCTGATGAAAATGTCTACCTGTAACATTTTATTTCATGAGATTTCATTCAGTAGAAATGGAATTACATCACGGTCTCACTTTATTGTATGTTTTGGCCACTTTTCTGAATATTGCTCACAAATGGGGTTGGCTACTTACGTTTCGTGATAATCACCCTGATACATAAATATAACATTATGTGCATTGATCCATTGACTTGCTTGGGTTTATATAAATTGCTCTTGTTTTGTTTGTACATATTATTACAACTGATATGACAGAGGAGTATTTTACATAACAATTCTTGTAGTTACGGCTACGGGTAGTCGGGTACTACATACAGATTATACTATGAGTCGTGTTTCATTGAAAATGTTAGATGCGGATTGATAGAATACTGTTAGTTAATGGAACAATGAAACCGAAAATGTGGCATTTAAAAGTATATAGATTAGATTAAAGTAAAAAAAATATTAAATAGCGATCCGAACCCAATAATTAATGAAGTCACTGCGAATCTTTGTTAGATAATTTATCTTCGAGTTCATGGAAAGCCTTGTCGCTGGCGATATCGGCCTCATCGTAGACTTCCTCCACCCCTAACACGTCCGGGATGTAGAACTGCAACATATTCTGAACGCCGGACTTTAGAGTGACAACACTGGAGGGGCAGTTACTACAGGAGCCCTGCATCTTGAGTTTAACAATCCCGTCCTCGAACCCTTTGTAGATGATATCGCCCCCGTCCTCCTGTACGGTAGGCCGGATCCGGGTGTCCAGGAGTTCCTTGATCATCTGCACTACTTCGCTATCATCCTCGCTAATGGCGGTGTCTTCCGCTGGTTTGGCGCCCTCCTTTATAACCGGGAGACCCGCGGCGAAGAAGTCCATAAGCGTCGCGAATATATCGGGTTTCATCAGCTGCCATTCCGAGTCGTCTGTCTTGGTGATCGAGATGAAATCGGCGCCGAGAAACACGCGGGATACACCATCCAGTCGGAATATCTGAAACAGAAACACGCGGGATACTCGTTGTATGTACCGGTACTTATCTATATAACAAACCATACTGTAGACCTACTGTACTCAAAATATCGGCGTTGTTTTAATATATTTGGATGGAATTGTTGATTGATTATTTAATGAAATGGAATTAGGTACGTATTTTATTACACAGGCCTTTCAATTCCATTTTCCGAGATTTTAATTCAGGGTACTGCCATAATATAAATTTGCTACAAGTCCATATGCCATTCCCGAAAAATCTGGAGCGAATCAAACTAAAAAATCCAAACAATAAAACAAAAATATTCCGCTATATTATTAAGGTTAAAAAAAAGTTTGTTTTGCCACCCATGTTAATACAACACACATATATATCATCACATGTACAAACAGAATAATTATAGTGTCATGGTATTCTATTCAGGTACACCTGGACCCCCTCCCCCCCTAATTTATTTTTACAAACCTTAGAGATTTGCAACATACCTTAAATAATTTTTTTGCATTCCATCTATTTTTTGACCTACGGTACAACCGATTAAATAAGTGTTAAAGAATTAAGCCGCTACAAAAAAGTACCACTTTAAGTACCACACCAGCACACCACAATTAACCTAGCTCAGTAGCTGGCGTTCGGTAAATAAAATGCTTCGCGAATAGTGAAAAAGTATTACTTTTTACCCAAGTAATAAATAATTATTCCTTTAGGTATCTACGGGTACAATTCACACTGACCCATAAAAAAATGAAAAATTAAGGATACGGTAGGCAGTAGCCTAGGCCCTAAGTGATACAGTGATAGCTGATACATACATGCTACCGAAATTTGACGAATACAGGTGACAGGACTGCAGGAATATTAAACAAATTATCGAGTCGTAGTCGGGACTGGGTGGTACCAACCTGTCGCGCAAGTGGGGAGACGACGGAACTTTGTCCGGTTGGGAAGTCCCAGGTGATCCCATCTGGAGAAACTTCTCTTCCAGGAAGGAACTTTATGCTGTTGGGATTGGGAGTTTCTTGCATTTGAATAAATAAATTTCGGATAGAAGGTCGAATTAATTTGTTCCCCTGGCGGATAAGTATTCTTTGAGAGGGGAGTAATCCGGCGTGGTGGTATGAAACTGTGGGGTTTACATCTTGTTTTTTGTATTCCCGTAATCGTGATCGCGAGGAGAGGACACCGAAGGAGTTTGCAGTTCTACCGCTCCGGGAACAATAATTCCACAAAGTCGAACTCATTTCTTGCAGTTAGCTGGTTAGACAGTCTATTAGTATTACTGTATTATTAGTGGCGAGTTCCGAAGTAGGCCTAGTCAAGCAGTCTAGGTCTAGCCCAGTACTGCAGTAGCTGAGTAGCCCAGTGTTGCAGTAATCTATATAAACTTATGCCCTTTGCTTTAGGAATAGCTGAACAGGTCAAACGTATAAATATATCACTCTATCTGTCTATCCTGCTATCCTATCAGTCTATCAGCTGATAGTCTATGGAATAACTACAATACCGGTACCGATAGTTCTATAACTCGGTAACTAGCCTATTTAAGTATTGGATATTTGGAATAGAATACACATAATCAAATTACCGGTACCGGTACTCTGATAGCTCAGCATATAGACTGATAGATATAACTGAATCAGTGATAATTATTGCGTATAACTTTTCGCCTTATCGGTATCCGTATGTACATACAGACATACGCGTATGTGTGTATGTAATGGATTCCTAGTTCCTACTGTCCTATGGAGAATAATCCGTATGTGATTTTAGAGATTGGGCAAGGGTTTGTCTTTTAGCCGTATGTGTACGTATTTGAAATAGTTCCCGTAGCCTACCGTAGGCTACCGTATGTGGGACGTATTTGCCCGTATTCAGGAAGCAGTACCTGTACACAGTGGTCAGTGCACTGCAGCACTATGGCTAAATCTCACGGTACTGTACCTGGCCTATTTATCCATGTTTATAGACCTGTACGTACAGTACAGGTAAATAATACAGCGGCCGGCTGTACTGTGCTAAGATTATACAGCTCGCGCTTTGTGGGGTGAGCCACGACGTTGCCGGAGCTGACAAGTGAACTGACAATGTTAGGGGTGGGACAATAATGGCAAATAGTTGTTGACGCCGAGACGTAGTCTTCGTTACGATTTGACATGCTAATAACTTTGTCGGATTTAACGCTGTGTCGTGTTAAAAATTTGTTGGCATTATTACAGGACCAAAAGGTGAGATTTTTAAAACTTTAAGAAACCCAGTTCATCAGTCTCCAACTCCAACATGTCTAAACATTAAATGTCCTCCAATTTCTTTGCTTTTAATCCGTAGAAGCTGAAACTTGGCAGATATGTACTAGACCATTAGCTGTGGCATTCAAAGGGGGCTAACCAGTCTATAGTTATCTTGTCTTCCGCTAGAGAGCGAAATCCCTGAAAGTGAAATTATTGACCCATTCCGTTAGGTTTCGTTTCGGTACGAATGCTTTAAAGGAACCAGCCAGGGCGCATCTCTGGCCTTGCACCCTTAAGTGGTAGCTAAATGAGTACTAGAGTTTACTCTGAGGAGTATAGTTCTGGGGGACCGCAGTGGAAATAAGTCGCCAGACTTTGTGCGTAATCCCTGGCCTAATTAATAGTCTAAGAAAATGTAAATGTAGGCCTTCTTTTTTACTTTTACATTTACATTTTACATAGCCTTGTCAAGTCATTTCAAAAAATAATAGTTTATAAATTTGCAGATGAGAATAATATTATTTTGGAACCTCTAACAACCGACGACTATACCGATAAAGCACTTTTCACCTCAGTAGATTGTATACATTTCAGGCTAGACTTAACTAATTTTATCTATGGATTGATTTTGTAATATATTTTCCGACATAGGATTGATTAAGTTCCTTTACAACAAGGAAAACTTCGATGGAGCAAGAACGATTATCAACGAAACAATATAGAGAACGATGAAATCCTTGGTGAATGTCAGCTCAACGTACGGACAGACAAGCAATCGTTCTTCTAGAAGTAAAATTAAAAGGTAAAGTTTCATTAATAATATTTCGTTGATACCAGTAGAAGTGACTAAAAGTGCCGAGGAATAATAAATTATAGAAATTGTTGAAAATTATTATAAAGCATAGTTTTGATGGTTACTACGGTAACCAGGTAGTAAAATAATTTTAGAAATTTGTTACAATTATACAAACCAATAATTTTTCATAATAAAGGTATGTCAGTAGCAATAAGAATATTCCAATAAATACATATTTAAACTTGAATGCCAGTTGCTATGGCAACCTTAAGTACAAAATACCCCCCCCCCCCCCCCCCACCCGGCGGCGCGCAAGAAATGACGAGATATTAATATCTTGATCAGCATATTGAATTTCTTAAAAAGAAAAATTCTAACTTTTTATCTGAAATATAGGTGAAAAGTGTATATTTTAAATCGTCGCTGCTGGTAGCTAGGGTAACTATGTAGGTGATGTTAAAACCTTCACAGAAAGTAATTGGCAGCCAAAAAAAATTTCTCAAAAGGTAAAAAATGTACTAATCTATACTTAGTGAAATTTTTGTGACCAGCAGATAAAGTGGAAAAAAGTTATTAAAGTTGAAAGTTACCCCACTAAATTTTTATGCCTGCAGCAGCATTCCGGGTCGTGTTATAGTAGGTCATGGGCCTACACATACGGCAAAAAGACAAACCCATTAGGCATTGCCAATTGCGGACCAGTAAGAAGTGCACTGCACACATGCAGGCAGACTTCAAACAGCTAGGCCTACTTAAAGCTAAGTGATCTAAAGAGTGTCAGAGTGTGGTTACCGCTACCTTTGGTCAAATAAACAATGCAGGAGAGGTCAGGAGGTCCAGGATGATGGATGAGTGACAGCTGGCATCCGCCAGCCCCGGGATGCGCCGGCAGTGCAGTACCTATTAACTGCTCTTTCTGAACTGATTAACCGATCGGCTTTTTTTTAAATTACATATGTCTTCCATATTTTATTCCTATTGCTATTTCTATACCAGATAATTAATTGTCAAGTGTTTTCTAGTGTTTAATAATTTTAATTTTAAACTAGTGTTTTCCATATTTCGAGTTTGCTGTTATATTTTTTTATTTACGTAGGTTCTGTACTACAGTACGGTCTACCATATTTTATTTAATTGCATTTTAATTTAAAGGGACCTCCATGGAAAGAGGTATAACCTCATGGGGCTATCCCTAACATTGTACTGTACTATAATTTAATATTATGTTGGTTGCATTATTTTTAAAACATACAATTTCCATATACCGGTTTTTAATATGCTGTTTTATGTTATTGTTATGTACGATGTTAATAAAAAAACTTCAACTTCAACTTCAAGATTCATTAAGATTTGTATAAATTTTTTTTGTGGGGGGTGGGGGTACCTGACTAACGACACTATTCTCGAAGCGTGATTGGTTGAATTATCCAATGTCATGCCCCCTAACCAATAAGTTTAATAACAATCGTTGCCTTCTGCGGTTGCGCCCTTATGTTAAGTTTGGGGACAGTTCGGCAACTGTGGACCATATGCACACCAATGTGGCTGAAGGGTTCCACAACGGACTACACAGTCGCAACACTCTCCTCATTACACCCGAGTCTTAGAGAACTGATTTGAGTACAGTATGAAAGCACCGTTACAGTATGAAAGCACCGTTACAGTGTGAAAGCGGCGTTACAGTGTGAAAGCACCGTTACAGTGTGAAAGCACCGTTACAGTGTGAAAGCACCGTTACAGTGTGAAAGCACCGTTACAGTGTGAAAGCACCGTTACAGTGTGAAAGCACCGTTACAGTGTGAAAGCACCGTTACAGTGTGAAAGCACCGTTACAGTGTGAAAGCACCGTTACAGTGTGAAAGCACCGTTACAGTGTGAAAGCACCGTTACAGTGTGAAAGCACCGTTACAGTGTGAAAGCACCGTTACAGTGTGAAAGCACCGTTACAGTGTGAAAGCACCGTTACAGCGTGAAAGCACCGTTACAGTGTGAAAGCACCGTTACAGTGTGAAAGCACCGTTACAGTGTGAAAGCACCGTTACAGTGTGAAAGCACCGTTACAGTGTGAAAGCACCGTTACAGTGTGAAAGCACCGTTACAGTATGAAAGCACCGTTACAGTGTGAAAGCACCGTTACAGTGTGAAAGCACCGTTACAGTGTGAAAGCACCGTTACAGTGTGAAAGCACCGTTACAGTGTGAAAGCACCGTTACAGTGTGAAAGCACCGTTACAGTGTGAAAGCACCGTTACAGTGTGAAAGCACCGTTACAGTGTGAAAGCACCGTTACAGTGGGAAAGCACCGTTACAGTGTGAAAACACCGTTACAGTGTGAAAGCACCGTTACAGTGTGAACGCACCGTTACAGTGTGAAAGCACCGTTACAGTGTGAAAGCACCGTTACAGTGTGAAAGCACCGTTACAGCGTGAAAGCACCGTTACAGTGTGAAAGCACCGTTACAGTGTGAAAGCACCGTTACAGTGTGAAAGCACCGTTACAGTGTGAAAGCACCGTTACAGTATGAAAGCACCGTTACAGTGTGAAAGCACCGTTACAGTGTGAAAGCACCGTTACAGTGTGAAAGCACCGTTACAGTGTGAAAGCACCGTTACAGTATGAAAGCACCGTTACAGTGTGAAAGCACCGTTACAGTGTGAAAGCACCGTTACAGTATGAAAGCACCGTTACAGTGTGAAAGCACCGTTACAGTGTGAAAGCACCGTTACAGTGTGAAAGCACCGTTACAGTGTGAAAGCACCGTTACAGTATGAAAGCACCGTTACAGTGTGAAAGCACCGTTACAGTGTGAAAGCACCGTTACAGTGTGAAAGCACCGTTACAGTGTGAAAGCACCGTTACAGTGTGAAAGCACCGTTACAGCGTGAAAGCACCGTTACAGTGTGAAAGCACCGTTACAGTGTGAAAGCACCGTTACAGCGTGAAAGCACCGTTACAGTGTGAAAGCACCGTTACAGTGTGAAAGCACCGTTACAGTGTGAAAGCACCGTTACAGTGTGAAAGCACCGTTACAGTATGAAAGCACCGTTACAGTGTGAAAGCACCGTTACAGTGTGAAAGCACCGTTACAGTGTGAAAGCACCGTTACAGTGTGAAAGCACCGTTACAGTATGAAAGCACCGTTACAGTGTGAAAGCACCGTTACAGTGTGAAAGCACCGTTACTGTATGAAAGCACCGTTACAGTGTGAAAGCACCGTTACAGTGTGAAAGCACCGTTACAGTGTGAAAGCACCGTTACAGTGTGAAAGCACCGTTACAGTATGAAAGCACCGTTACAGTGTGAAAGCACCGTTACAGTGTGAAAGCACCGTTACAGTGTGAAAGCACCGTTACAGTGTGAAAGCACCGTTACAGTGTGAAAGCACCGTTACAGTGTGAAAGCACCGTTACAGTGTGAAAGCACCGTTACAGTGTGAAAGCACCGTTACAGTGTGAAAGCACCGTTACAGAGTGAAAGCACCGTTACAGTGTGAAAGCACCGTTACAGTGTGAAAGCACCGTTACAGTGTGAAAGCACCGTTACAGTGGGAAAGCACCGTTACAGTGTGAAAACACCGTTACAGTGTGAAAGCACCGTTACAGTGTGAACGCACCGTTACAGTGTGAAAGCACCGTTACAGTGTGAAAGCACCGTTACAGTGTGAAAGCACCGTTACAGCGTGAAAGCACCGTTACAGTGTGAAAGCACCGTTACAGTGTGAAAGCACCGTTACAGTGTGAAAGCACCGTTACAGTATGAAAGCACCGTTACAGTGTGAAAGCACCGTTACAGTGTGAAAGCACCGTTACAGTGTGAAAGCACCGTTACAGTGTGAAAGCACCGTTACAGTGTGAAAGCACCGTTACAGTGTGAAAGCACCGTTACAGTATGAAAGCACCGTTACAGTATGAAAGCACCGTTACAGTGTGAAAGCACCGTTACAGTGTGAAAGCACCGTTACAGTGTGAAAGCACCGTTACAGTGTGAAAGCACCGTTACAGTGTGAAAGCACCGTTACAGTGTGAAAGCACCGTTACAGTGTGAAAGCACCGTTACAGTGTGAAAGCACCGTTACAGTGTGAAAGCACCGTTACAGCGTGAAAGCACCGTTACAGTGTGAAAGCACCGTTACAGTGTGAAAGCACCGTTACAGTATGAAAGCACTTTTACAGTGCGAAAGCACCGTTACAACCAAACTCTGGAGCCATAACTTTTCCGAAGTCTCGCGAGATTCAAGAACGGGATACACGTCTTCAGGCTGAGATGGCCCAGGTTAACGATTTCGTGACAGTAACAATAATGGGTTTGTTACCTTCATGGGTTTATTTAACTACAATATATATCCAATCTGGTAGAGGTAGGAATTCTACCCCAAGATCCGAAAATAACTGCAATTAAAATTATTAATATTTCGCTATATTATTCCTTATTACTACTACTAATATATTATACTAATTTTTATTACCTATCCCTAACTAACTAACCTATAGTTATCATTGTATTTTAAAATATACTATTATTCTATTTACATTCAAATATTTCCTTTATTCCTTTTCGAAGTGTTGAAATGGGGTAAAAAAAAAAGGTGTTGACAATTTCTAAGTGTTGACAAATTCGAAGTGTTGACCATATACCAGGATATACTGTACTTGGAGTTAACTTTTTCATACAACTCCCAAGTAAAATGGGTTTCAACCGCGATTGAGGCTCCCCATTATTGGTTGATTTATTGCGAGGCTGTTTTTACCTGTGGGTTGTGGTCGGTTAATTACCGTTACATTCACATTCTGAAAGCCCTTAGTATGTAACTGCTCAGAGGTGCTTCCAGTGCATTTGGGTGTCGATTCGGCTCACCCACTGTATTTTTGTAACCGTCCAATGGCATTCTAAGGAATTTGGACTGCAGGTAAAGGAATTATAGATGAACACATTAAAATCTTAAAGAATGACAATTTTATAAGCTGAATATCATAATTTTAATGAAAAAAATAAGAAGTCCGATGACCAAATTTTAAAATCTTTGTTATTTTAAAAAGTAATAGTGTAGCATTATGCTTGCTCTAGTAGTTTTTTCAAGACGCTGAATCGAATGCGATAATATTCCATTCCTGAAAATTTAGCGGTATGCTACTTTTCGTGCATCTAAAAAATTGGCGTGGCACTTCAAATTTTGGAAATAAAAACAGGACTACCTCGTGGTAGCTCATTTTTTGCTCACTAAAATTACATACTGTAGGGCGTGGCATCTCAAATTTCGAAAAATAAGCCCAAGTTTTTATTACATAATGACAAACCCCTGGTCTTCAGGTTTCTATATTACTTTCAATCGATTCAGCTGCCTGGAAAACATACAAAAATACTTTTATAGATAAAAAAAAAACAAATAAAAAATAGAAATAATATCTTTAGTGTTTCTCCAAATATCATAACTTTCAAAATTTAAAGTGCCACACCCAAATTTTGGTGCACAAAAATGAGGTACCATTAGGTGTTCTGGTTTTTACAGTTATCTCATCCGCGAAAAGGATAAATCCAACTGCGACGCTGTGTTTTGCAAAAGATGCGCTAATTATAAAAAAAATTGGACAGATATACGTATACTGTGGTTGTACAGTTTTACAGCAGTTATAATCTAGGGGGGCTAGGGGCATCTAGGGGGAAAAATATAAAGTAGTGAGGGTCTTTAGCTGGTTATATTATATTAAATAAAAATACAATAGTAAACGTTTTCGACCTACCGACATGGCCGTATTAACGGCGGGACTTTTGGGGCTGCAGCCCCGGGCCCCTTGAAGTTTTGGGGCCCCCCAGAAAAAGTATCCTTACATAAAAAAATTTTTTGGAACCACGTTAAAACTAAAACCTACAAGGAATATCGTACCCAGATGAACAAATGCGAAATTCACATTCCAAATTCTACTTACTGAAAATATACCATACCATACCTGACCAATTTCCCACTGTAAACATTGCCAAAGGGCAAAAAAAAGGGGGGGGGGGGGGTGGGTCATAATGTAAAGTACACTAACAGTAGTAAAGGAAGGGAGCACACCACCGAGCAAAAATTATATTCACGGGGGTTTTCGGGGTCGCTGATTTCACTTTCGAAGGCAGTTTTAATATTTGATGGAATCTAGTCTGTCCGTCGGTCGGTTATCTGTCTGTCTGTCTTACATTTAGACATTCTGATTGCCAGACAGATATTCCACGATAATTCGAGAACTGAAAGATATCTCTCTAAGCAGTTTTTAGATTTGAAATCCCCATTAAATTCTGCTTTAGATGCAATAAAAAACAATTCTAAAATTTGTGATCATTATATGCGAACAAACCCCCCTCCCCCCCCCCCCCCCTAAAAATTTAAGGGGGCCCCAAATTAATTTGAGCCCCGGGCCCCGATATAGCTTAATCCGGCCCTGCCTACCGGTCTGCATTAGACTATGTACTAGCAACTATCAGGAAAAGGTGAGGGTCTATGGAGGAAAGGTGAGGTGAGAGTTTTTATGGGAAATACCTGATAGGTGAATCCCAGAAAAAGTTACCGTGTATATACTGTATAATGTATGGTATAATTGTCATAGGTAAAATACACAGAGTTAGTTATAAGCTGTCAATCTAAAGTACAAATATAAGGTTGAATTGGGAAAAGCTGATAGGTAAATCCCAGGAATGATTGACAGCTTATAACTAACTCTGCGAATTTTACCTATCACAATAGGGTTGGGGTGCGAAAAAATTGTTGGGCTAGAAACAATCGAATAAGGGGTAAGAAGGTGCCCTGATCGAGCGCGTTTTTTGTAAAAACACGTGGAAACAGTCGAAATGGCGGTTTTAAGTAAACACGGGAGGCCAATTTTGAAAATCGGCTGTGATTGGCTGCTACATATTTGGCGTCATTACGCAGTGATCTGATAATTTTTTATCTTGGTTTCTATGGGGAGAATCGATTTAAATACACATTAAATCTCAATCATTTCACACGTGGCTTATATTAATTGAAAGCGGAGAGTCTTGCGCGTCTTTTGACACGACCCCCACGTCAAGAATACCAGATTTTCGCTGATCCTGAATTCTACGGGAGATGGTGTATGTTTGTCTTAGAAGGATGAAAGTAAAAGGTATCTTTTATTAATTATAGATAGTAGATAAACTCCGATCCTGGTGTATCTGCCATCTATACCCCCGCCTGGTTATTTTTAATCCAACATGTAGAAAATACTTCAGGGATGGAAAAACTTGAAACGAGATGGCAAATATGATAATATGGACCTTACGATTATAGGAACTAAACCATAAACCCTACATGGATGATTTCCTTTTCGCCAGAGGAAAATGAACCCAAACCCACAGCTATTTCTTATACTTCAATAAACATTAGCTAGTACATTAGTTGTGTCTATAAAACACTCATTAACTAACAGCATGGTTGATATGTTAGGTATGAGGCAGATGGTATCCCTATTAAGAAACAAAGCCAATGTGTATGCTGTTTGTTATATGTACTGTATATTACACCCATGATAATGCATATAGTAGGTGAGCAAGGTAACCCGACTAGTATTGGCTTTCCTATGTGCTAAGAGTCCGACCAACTGTAGGCCTAGTAGTGTGCATTGCTCCATTCATATGATAGTGCAGCTGCATTGCCGACGTCAGTGTGTGGGCTTGTCGTCATAGTAATCTTGGTTGTTGGAGGGAGCAGGAATTACCTGCATCTTACCTGATCCTAAGTAACCACACAATCCTTACTTCCCGTTGTTGCTGTGTGTTGCATTCATGTAATTCTGCTGTAGTTACATTCCTGATTATAGTAGCTTCAATAAGCTCCCATAACTGTAATTAAAATTTTTATTATTTAATTTTGATAGAATGTAATAAATAATACGTAATTGAGTTTAAATTGTACCAGAATATTATTTTGCTTATAGTATGCTTAGATTAATAGATTATTATAGCAGGCACCTAATTGCTTTATAATTATTATACTTATGTATATGTATTACGCATGTATACACTATATAGGCCCTATAGACTGCGTGTATTGAGAATGTATTCCAATTCCGACCGTTACAAACTCAAATATATTAATTTAAACTAGTTATGATGGAAAAACGTTTCGGTGTATTTAATTATTTATTAATACTAAATGTCGACGTTCTTCGAATGTTAACTCGACGTTCTGTTGGGTTCTTTAGAAAACAAGAACTCCAGCATTTCACCTGGTGTTTTTTTTATTGTGATTGTGTCGCTACCGTAAATTATTTGTAGTCTCATCAACAATGAAATTAATAGATAATAATTAATTGCTTCTTAATAAGCGTATAACCTTTAATTTCTCCAGACATTAGGATTGAGTTATTGTAAAATTTATACCGAAACATTTGTTATCGTTATTGCGCCTTGCATTTTAGCCAGACAAATAACAAAGTCACTCCGAATTAATCGGTCAGCTATGCACTAATACATATTTCGGCAATGTTCTCAAGCACACTGTCCTTGTGAGTTTCTGACTATAGCCACAATGCCATCTTCAGCTTTTCTTATAATCTTCGTATGCAATCTGCATGACCACGGATTGCAGAAAGTGTCAACATGACGTACAGATGTAACCAGAGAATTAATGCTGTATCTGTCCAGTCGAAATTTGTACTTCAATCCGAAGCCAAAAAGGATTTATCAAGAGATACAACAATTTCAATAAAACTCTGGCGTCGATTTAGAACACCAATTTTTATCTTCAACAAAGCAACACAGGAACAGAGAAATAGCTTCACTAACGAGGTGAAGGCCCTGGTTGCAGCGAATGAGAAGTTATGAAACAGTAACGATGACACTAAAGTGAGAACCAAGTATGCCATATACTGTAGCTGCCCTGCAGACAGCCTCAAAGAAATATCAATACCGCATATGTGCTCACATCTAGCAGAATTGTTCAACCGTATAATGGCATCTGGGTTATTCCCAGATAGCTTGTGAACAAGCCTGTTAAGGCCATTATTAAAGGCCATTATTTGCAAATCGTGACCTGCAAAAGTCCAGCAGCTACTGAGGTATCTCAATAACCCCGACCCTTTCCAAACTACGATGGTCATACGATAAAACTGTCATGCGGAGTAAGACAGGGTGGCGTCCTATCAGCACAACTATTTAATATCTACCTATCAGACCTTTTCCATGAGTTGGTGGCCTCTGGCTTAGGGATACACACCCATAATAGGGCCTATCCTCTGACCGGATATGCCGACGATATTCTGCTACTAGCTAAAAATCTTCAGTTACATGAACGGAATGTTTTCAATCTGCAGAAATATCTCTCAACCTCAAGAAAACAAAACCGTCATCTGCAGACATGTGACGTCAAGATGAAGCTGTCAAAACCCTGTCGAGGAGATTGTAGCTGAGACTGGTGAAACTGTCACATCTTCTAACAACTGCAATTCCTCGATCTGCCTCTCCAAACGTCCGACAAAAATACAAGACAATTTCGTGCAGCCAATATGGTTGAATCGGTCAACTAGACGATGTACCAGTGGATATAATAAGTCTAGTTTGGAAAACGATTTGCACCCCCGCGATTCTGTATGGTGCAGCTATCGTGAGTAATAGCATCATGAAAGTACTAAACATAAATCATCGCAAAGCCATGAGATCTATACTTCGTTTGGGCCGCTATATACCTAACAGTAGTTATCTATATAATCTGTTCGATACAGATTGTTTTTTCGATTTCTGCCTGGAAATGACTGGCACGGAGCATTTAGTCATCGCACAATTGCGAAAATTCAAAGATCGTATACTTCTTTATCTACATTCTCGTGCGTCACCTAACTGGCGAAGCACTACTACTAGGATCGGCATGCTGCATTGCAGCTGCATTTTTAAGAATGCTGTGCCGGCTTGTCGACAAAACTACGCCGCCACAACTCCCTATCACCCATGACATTTGCTAGATCATCCGCATCTTCAAGGCCAGTGTCCTTTAAGATGCGTCTCAAGAAAGTCATGGGCTGTCCACCATGCTTATTCACTCCATGAGGCTGCCAAAGTACAAGATTATGCACTGGCTGGGTCCTCACGGCGTAAGCAATGTCCTGCAAAGCGGAGGCGATTTTGTTCTAGTGTCAAGCTTGGGGGAACCAATGAGGCACCTCCAATGTTATATAGTGTCTGTTTGGAGAACTGTGCATTGTACTTTACACAATGAACCCGGCGTAGCATTCTTGTGAATGTGCCATCCAGAGATTTGGTGTACTCAGCAGTTGAGCCCAGCATGGACTCCCATAGAGGAGTACTGGAACTACTGCTGCTCTAAATAATCGGATCTTAAGTTTCCGATTAATTCTCGGTGACTTCCAAATCCTGGAAAGCCTATTCAAGGCTGCCCATGCCTTTCCCTTACGTAATCGAAGGTCCTCACCTGACTTCCGGATCCATGATCCCAGGTAACAGAAGTCGTCCACATGCTGAAGCATACCATCCTTTGAGCTTATGCTCATCAGGTCAGAGACTTGCTGAGGACTTTCAAAGTTAACTGACAAAATTTTGATCTTTTTCGACCAACACTAGAATCAGCCTGTTCTAATGAGCTGAGGAGCCGTTGGGCACCCTCTAGTGATTCTGAGAGTACTCCTAAGTCATCAGCAAAGTCTAGATCTGTTAGGTACTTGGCAGGATTTCCTCGACTTCTGGAGCCAGTAGGTGGAGTTATCATCACCCCATCATCATTATGATGATCTAAAGACATGCGTAGAACATAGTCAACCACAATTATGACCAATAATGGTGCAAGTGTGTCTCCCTGGAGGACGCCACATAACACTTCAAATGGTGGTTCTGTGTCACCGTCAACAGTAGACACAAATGTTGTCGAACCATCGTATACTGATCTGATTGCTGCAATAATTTCATCAGGAATCCCATATTGAACAAACGAAGCAAAAGAAGCAATGTTCTCAGTCTATACACGTTGTGACTCGTAGCTTATGGAACTTCCTGGTCTAGCAACCTTGTCTACGGCAAAATACCGACTCAAAGTGTGCTTCTCAAGGATTGAACGGGAGGAAGGCAGCCTGAGAGACCTCTTCCGTTTCATTTACCTTAGCAATATACTGAGTGATATTATTCAATGGTTTAGGGGTGGAAATACGGATATATTTACCTGAACCAAAATAAGCTGTATAACTTCCGAGGCCGAAGGCCGACGTTGTTATACTATACAAGGTTATTTTGTGGAAGGTTTTTTTGCCTATTAAGTAAAATTATAATACAGTATATAATTTTAATACAATAAGTATTTAATATAATATGTGATCAAATTATTATTATTAAATTTATTTGAGCAAAGGTTATTTAATTATTTAATCAAATTATTATTCAATGTATTTGATCAAACTATTATTTAATGTATTTGATCAATGATTAATTAAATCATTGATTACAATTACGGACAAGCAGGTATATTTCTGTTAGAGCGAAACTAATCGAGATGGATATTTTAATTTATTTTGCTTTATTTATTTCCCTCGGTGCGGCAGAAGAAGTAAATATTCAACTTCCAGACTTCCATCCTACAATGGTAAGTCTAGGTATACAGTTATATTGTCAGTTGGCCGACTCAATTGTGTTGTAATAATTTATGTTGATTATTATGGAAAAGTTAAATATTGAAAGAGAAAGGTCTTATACTGTACACATTAGGGGAATAAACACAAATTGTTGGCGATTACAGTCAAAAATTAAAGTGTAACATTTACTATTGACTTGTCTTTATTTGTTTTGGTTAGAATAACGTGCCATTGTAACCAGCTCTTTCTCTTTCATTGGTAAAGTAGCATTGTTAATTCACCGCGATGGGATTTGTATACGTGTTAATTCCTCTCCCTGTCTCAAAGAATAGACTACGTTTATTAAGTATAGGGGCCACATGGCGGTCAATGTGGGTAAGAGATACCTGGCCGAGCTATTTCATTTATTGTACTTGTTAAGTTCTTATATTCATCTTTGTATGAATATATTTTTATGTCTCAAACAACATAAATTTGTGTTTTAACTGCAGAAAGATGACTATGTTTGTTTCGGATCAGAGCTCCCCAAGGACAAGAAAGTCTATGTAACTGGATTCGATCCCATTGCGAAGCCTCACACAGCACATCACATGCTCTTATACGGATGTAAAACACCGGGGAAAAATAATGGCAAAGCCTGGTGAGTCGAGACGAAAACAATAAACAAGTACAAATTCATAACGTGTTTCTTTATTATTATAAAGTCTTAAAGTGATGATAGTAATCCCTGCACTATTTGGGATGCAACTACTGTATATAAAGTGAAATCAGGTATTTGTATTTCTGATATAATAGTAATTAAATGTATATAACAATTAAAATAGAGTCAGCATTATTTTACCCGCTACCATTTAGACATGCTGCATTTATTGACACTGCCTGGTAGGGAATTGAATTAAAAAACAGTTAAATTAAAAAAAATCACTTTAACTAATTGTGTACATTTCAATGGCAGTCGTAATGTTATTTATACTTTATGTTACAGGCACTGCGGAGAAATGAGTCTCGGAGCTAATGATATTGACCCAGAGTCGATGGGGCCAACTTGTGGCTCAGGTTCCGCGATTATATACGCATGGGCCATGGATGCACCCAAAGGATTGGAACTTCCAGACGGGACTGGCTTCGAAGTACGTGAAATAACATTATATTAATTAAACTTGTCATCCATATATATATATAACGAACAGGTTCACTTCAATATGGAGTTAAAACAATAGACATCTAATATTTTTTGAATATATCTCTATCGTTCTAGGTTGGAGGAGATTCAGACATCAGTTATTTGGTGCTCCAGGTTCACTATGCCAGAGTTGATAAGTTTATAGCTGAACCAAGTCTCACCGACAATTCGGGATTTAAATTGACGATAACAGAAATTCCGTAAGTTATACATAGTATTTAAATAATCGCAGATTAACCTTTAATGTTTTTGTCTTTTAATTCGAACTTGTGTAGATATTTCTATTACATAGTGTTTTACGACGCATTTCTTGTCTTTCAGGACGCCAAAGATCGCCCAGGTTTATCTGTTTCTGAGTCAAGGATCAATTCCAATGGATACTGAGAGTTAGTAGTTGTATGTTCAACCCAAATTGTATTAGGGCTGATTGTGATCTTATAACGGTCGCATTAGCTGGAGTGAGGCGCAGATCGCACCCTTGTAACATTTTTGTACACATTGTGAAATTTTTCGAAATTTTATAGGGAAACTCCATATATCCTAATACTTAAAACAAAATGCATGGCATAGTCCTGCTAAATAAACATAAGTACGTCTTGTAAATTAGTACGCATTGAAACAATAGGCCAATATATTATAAAAAATATATAGGTCAATTAAGTTTAACAGTTACCCCAGAATTAAATTGAACAAATATCACAGTATATGAATGTGTGAAGGTCGGCACACGCAATTAGAGATATCAACTATCACAGTATATGAATGTGTGAAGGTCGGCACACGCAATTAGAGATATCAACTATCACAGTATATGAATGTGTGAAGGTCGGCACACGCAATTAGAGATATCAACTATCACAGTATATGAATGTGTGAAGGTCGGCACACGCAATTAGAGATATCAACTATCACAGTATATGAATGTGTGAAGGTCGGCACACGCAATTAGAGATATCAACTATCACAGTATATGAATGTGTGAAGGTCGGCACACGCAATTAGAGATATCAACTATCACAGTATATGAATGTGTGAAGGTCGGCACACGCAATTAGAGATATCAACTATCACAGTATATATGAATGTGTGAAGGTCGGCACACGCAATTAGAGATATCAACTATCACAGTATATGAATGTGTGAAGGTCGGCACACGCAATTAGAGATATCAACTATCACAGTATATGAATGTGTGAAGGTCGGCACACGCAATTAGAGATATCAACTATCACAGTATATGAATGTGTGAAGGTCGGCACACGCAATTAGAGATATCAACTATCACAGTATATGAATGTGTGAAGGTCGGCACAAGCAATTAGAGATATCAAATATCACAGTATGCTGTATGAATGTGTGAAGGTCGGCACACGCAATTAGAGATATCAACTATCACAGTATATGAATGTGTGAAGGTCGGCACACGCAATTAGAGATATCAACTATCACAGTATATGAATGTGTGAAGGTCGGCACACGCAATTAGAGATATCAACTATCACAGTATACTGTATGAATGTGTGAAGGTCGGCACACGCAATTAGAGATATCAACTATCACAGTATATGAATGTGTGAAGGTCGGCACACGCAATTAGAGATATCAACTATCACAGAATATGAATGTGTGAAGGTCGGCACACGCAATTAGAGATATCAACTATCACAGTATGCTGTATGAATGTGTGAAGGTCGGCACACGCAATTAGAGATATCAACTATCACAGTATATGAATGTGTGAAGGTCGGCACACGCAATTAGAGATATCAACTATCACAGTATACTGTATGAATGTGTGAAGGTCGGCACACGCAATTAGAGATATCAACTATCACAGTATATGAATGTGTGAAGGTCGGCACACGCAATTAGAGATATCAACTATCACAGAATATGAATGTGTGAAGGTCGGCACACGCAATTAGAGATATCAACTATCACAGTATGCTGTATGAATGTGTGAAGGTCGGCACACGCAATTAGAGATATCAAATATCACAGTATATGAATGTGTGAAGGTCGGCACACGCAATTAGAGATATCAACTATCACAGTATGCTGTATGAATGTGTGAAGGTCGGCACACGCAATTAGAGATATCAAATATCACAGTATATGAATGTGTGAAGGTCGGCACACGCAATTAGAGATATCAAATATCACAGTATATGAATGTGTGAAGGTCGGCACACGCAATTAGAGATATCAACTATCACAGTATATGAATGTGTGAAGGTCGGCACACGCAATTAGAGATATCAAATATCATAGTATATGAATGTGTGAAGGTCGGCACACGCAATTAGAGATATCAACTATCACAGTATATGAATGTGTGAAGGTCGGTACACGCAATTAGAGATATCAACTATCACAGTATATGAATTTGTGAAGGTCGGTACACGCAATTAGAGATATCAAATATCACAATATATGAATGTGTGAAGGTCGGTACACGCAATTAGAGATATCAAATATCACAGTATATGTATGTGTGAAGGTCGGCACACGCAATTAGAGATATCAACTATCACAGTATATGAATGTGTGAAGGTCGGTACACGCAATTAGAGATATCAAATATCACAGTATATGAATGTGTGAAGGTCGGCACACGCAATTAGAGATATCAACTATCACAGTATGCTGTATGAATGTGTGAAGGTCGGCACACGCAATTAGAGATATCAAATATCACAGTATATGAATGTGTGAAGGTCGGTACACGCAATTAGAGATATCAACTATCACAGTATATGAATGTGTGAAGGTCGGTACACGTAATTAGAGATATCAAATATCACAGTATATGAATGTGTGAAGGTCGGCACACGCAATTAGAGATATCAACTATCACAGTGTATGAATGTGTGAAGGTCGGTACACGCAATTAGAGATATCAAATATCACAGTATATGAATGTGTGAAGGTCGGCACACGCAATTAGAGATATCAACTATCACAGTATATGAATGTGTGAAGGTCGGCACACGCAATTAGAGATATCAAATATCACAGTATATGAATGTGTGAAGGTCGGTACACGCAATTAGAGATATCAAATATCACAGTATATGAATGTGTGAAGGTCGGCACACGCAATTAGAGATATCAACTATCACAGTATATGAATGTGTGAAGGTCGGCACACGCAATTAGAGATATCAACTATCACAGTATATGAATGTGTGAAGGTCGGCACACGCAATTAGAGATATCAAATATCACAGTATATGAATGTGTGAAGGTCGGCACACGCAATTAGAGATATCAAATATCACAGTATATGAATGTGTGAAGGTCGGTACACGCAATTAGAGATATCAAATATCACAGTATATGAATGTGTGAAGGTCGGTACACGCAATTAGAGATATCAAATATCACAGTATATGAATGTGTGAAGGTTGGCACACGCAATTAGAGATATCAACTATCAAGTATACTGTATGAATGTGTGAAGGTCGGCACACGCAATTAGAGATATCAACTATCACAGTATATGAATGTGTGAAGGTTGGCACACGCAATTAGAGATATCAACTATCACAGTATATGAATGTGTGAAGGTCGGCACACGCAATTAGAGATATCAACTATCACAGTATATGAATGTGTGAAGGTCGGCACACGCAATTAGAGATATCAACTATCACAGAATATGAATGTGTGAAGGTCGGCACACGCAATTAGAGATATCAACTATCACAGAATATGAATGTGTGAAGGTCGGCACACGCAATTAGAGATATCAACTATCACAGTATATGAATGTGTGAAGATCGGCACACGCAATTAGAGATATCAACTATCACAGAATATGAATGTGTGAAGGTCGGCACACGCAATTAGAGATATCAACTATCACAGTATACTGTATGAATGTGTGAAGGTCGGCACACGCAATTAGAGATATCAACTATCACAGTATATGAATGTGTGAAGGTTGGCACACGCAATTAGAGATATCAACTATCACAGTATATGAATGTGTGAAGGTCGGCACACGCAATTAGAGATATCAACTATCACAGAATATGAATGTGTGAAGGTTGGCACACGCAATTAGAGATATCAACTATCACAGAATATGAATGTGTGAAAGTCGGCACACGCAATTAGAGATATCAACTATCAAGTATGCTAGTTTTTTTTTATAACTTTTACCCTCCACATTCCCATAATGTTCCTTTCTAATTGAGAATAACTTAATTAATAAAGTTCGTATTATTTTTCAATGAGAATGTGCTTACAGTAGAAGTTTTACACTGACATAGAATACAGTAAAAGGGAGGGAGTAGACCTACGTTAATAACGAATGAAAGTGTGGATGTTGAATTTTTTGGGTAATCGAAATTGCCGTATGTTGCAAAAAAATGGCATTTATTTATTCTATTGAATCTGACACACAACCATGTTTTATTGTTGTTCTAAATCAAATTGCATTCGATTCGGCGTCATGGAAAACAACCAACACGAAAGATAAATTAACTTTTTGGAGATTTCCCGAACTTTAAAAAGTAAAAAAGATAAGTATATAAATTATGGATGTCACACATCACATCTCAGGTTTTTTGAACGAAAAATTGCAACATCCCAGCAGTTCTTAGTTTGAATGTCCTTCCACGTCTATTGAGGTATTGGAGCAGTGTCCCCCAAAATAATACGTAAGGGAAAGGCATGGGCAGCCTTGAATAGGCTTTCCAGGATTTTGAAGTCACCGAGAATTAATCGGAAACTTAAGGTCCGATTATTTAGAGCAGCAGTAGTTCCAGTACTCCTCTATGGGAGTCCATGCTGGGCTCTAACTGCTGAGGACACCAAATCTTTGGACGGCACATTCACAAGAATGCTACGCCGGGTTCATTGTGTCAAGTTCAATGCACACATCTCCAACCAGACACTATATAACATTGGAGGTTTCTCATTGGTTCCCCCAAGCTTGACACTAGAACAAAATCGCCTCCGCTTTGCAGGACATTGCTTTCGCCGTGAGGACCAGCCAGTGCATAATCTTGTACTTTGACAGCCTCATGGAGTGAATAAGCATGGTGGACAGCCCATGACTTTCTTGAGACGCATCTTAAAGGACACTGGCCTTGAAGATGCGGATGATCTAGCAAATGTCATGGGTGATAGGGAGTTGAGGCGATGCAATTTTGTCGATAATAATTAAAATCTATAATGTACAAGTCTATTCCAAATTTGTGATGAACGAAACGTAAAAATAGTGGATTAAGAAAACACAATTGAGAGTCTTTCTTTACTTGGTTGAGTAAGTAGTGGTTGACTCGGTATATTAATAAAAAGTTAAACATTCTCAACATACCGGTCTGCAAGGTACTGTAGGTCTAGGCCTACCGTACCTGTACCGAATGGTACGGATATTTTATATTTTTATAAGTACTGTAATAATTCATGATACTTTCCAGCTCGTATGGAGATGATGTGCCCGTGGCCAGAGAAAGCACCAACGATTTATCCTTTCGCTTACCGAACCCACGCTCACTTTATTGGAGAAGTCATCTCGGCTTACGATGTCAATAAAGACGGAAAGTGGACAGAAATAGGTAAGTCATTAATTATTATACCATATTTCCGTGCCATGAGTCCATTTATCATAAGTGCTTTATCTTAGGATATACTGTACCCTCAGAATATTGCCCCCGTTTACAATTGCCCATTACCAGGGGCAACAATTAATTGTCATTGTTGAAAATTGTCCCGGTTTCAAATATATATAGGCCCTATTTCATGAGCATGATTTAGGAGATAAATTATTAATATATTTTTTTAATTATTTTTATAGGGAAACGCAGCCCTCATTTAGCGCAAATGTTTTACCCAGTAACCAACAAGGGGATGGTTATTAAACCTGGTGATATATTGGCTGCCAGATGTACATTCATTAACGACGTTGACAGAACAGTTTATATTGGGTAAGAATAATGACATCATTTTAAATAATATACTGTACAGCAGTAGGCCTACAACTAATCTAAAGATATCACTGACTTGTAACAAATGTTAACACGTAGGGCCTATATTTTAAAAAAATATTATCAAAATAGAAAGAATTATAAATTTGCAAGATTTTGACGAGTGCAAATTATTATTCACATTTAGATCAACAATGGACGATGAAATGTGCAATTTCTACATGATGTATTACTTCGAAAGGGAAGACATGGATAAAGCGAAGTATTTGAAGAGTTATTGTAATGGTTATGGTAATGAACTGTGGAGGGATGTGTTGGGAGATTACGTTCCTGAAGATGCCAATCAACAGGCCAGTCAGCTGTCACCAAATGACGTCATCGCAATCGCAAAAGGAAAGGGGAAACAGCACCACTAGATGGTATTTACAGTAGACCACTGAGGAATACAACGACATTAATTTTTCTTCAGTTTCTATCGATAATTTTACATTTTGGTGCACAATTTCAGATATAAATATATATTATATTAATATAAATCAAAATATTTTAGGCTATTTACTCTGTAATATATTATGTATGTATATTATATATACAGTTCTATCCTACGGCGCCCCATCATTTGCCATTTCTTTTTTTAAATAAAGCCTATCCATTTCATAGCATTAGATAGGAATTTAATAATACCGGTACCCATTACCGGTACTTTACAAATTATGGAATTAAAACTCACAGAAATCTTTTTTGTACATTTACGACAACTTGCAATTGAACAAGTGTAATAGTCGATATTACTGTACGAGATACTGTAAGAAAGCGCCGTCAGTCTGTAATAATATTCCAATTGATATATTTTATTGCTATTAAAGGAATAATTCTTACTTAATTTCCGCGTTAAAAAATACATCCAGAGGTCAGATTAATTATTATATTATTTTTCTCCAAACTTTTATGTAAACCTCGATTTTAAATTTATGTACAAAATACCACCATAACCTATATTTATGTTGAATTTGTAATTTATTTGTCATATATAAAAATGCTGTATATTTAATTATATTTATTATTATTCTACAAAATTATATTTATCTCAACAAACTTACTGTATGAGCAAGAATCCAAATGCTATACTTCTGGGCTACAAAATTATTTTACAAATTTTTGACTTTTTCTTTCCGAACAACGTATTTCTGATAGGGGGACTCCGGACCCAATCAACAAAATTCATACCTCACTAGGGGAAAATAGACAGCTGATTACTCTCAAACGTATAACTGCATATGTAACCTGTTCTATTGTGTTTAGTTTATTGTTTTGGTTAAAATAATGTGCCACTACTGTAATCTGCTCCTTTCCACAAATTGGTAATTTAACATTGAGATGAAATATTAATTCGCCGAGGTCTGATTTGCGTCCAATTTCCCCTCTGTTTCTTGTATTTACTTTCATTTGAATTTTATTTAATTTTCAGAATTTAAATTGCGGAAAATTGTCAGCCATTTTAACATTTTTCGACATTCTTGCTTATAAATAAATATGTGTAATTAATTTTTTTGAATTAATTTGCAAATGTAATTAATCCACAAGATACGTATGTATGTAATCGATGTATAGTATGTATGCAATTAATACTTGTATTTATGTATTAATCGCATCTAATGAATAATGTAATATTATTGTATAACATATCCTAACTAAACTAATTTTCCAAATCTTAAAGGGGTGGAGAAGGTAAATTTAGTGTTTTATTTCTCCGTAAAATACGTAATTATATTGTTAAAATATCGTGTTATAGTTTTCAAGGACATTGATAATTCGACTCAATATCTTTAGTTTTAATACCACAAATGTGTTATTTATTAGATTTGTGATACTGATTGCAACGTCAACGACTAACAATGACGATTTACAGGAATTTATGCATGTGCAGATAAAAGAATTGAGTTAGCTTCCGAGGGTTTACATTCTATACAGTATGTAAACACCGATTCCGCAGGATGGTAGTAGGCCTAGGCTCTTACCTATACTGCTTATAGGATTTTAGCCTATATGTTTGTTTAGTACTCGAACAACATTTACGCCTAGTTATATTTTGCATATACAGTACTATCTATGTCCGGGTTTACTACTTACTGACTACACTGTAGTCAGTGTAGGGTGACGTACGGTGACGTACTAAATAGGGTGACGTACGGTACGGTGTAATACAGACAGCAGTAACTGCCAGACTGACTGGCGCCACGTTAAAGAACGAACTAAGACAGCTTTCGGCGTAACGGAAAACGCTTCGCGGGTATTTCGATGCCAGCCTGTTGCGTCTGCAATGGAACGTCTGGGCGCTGCAAGAACTGTTCTTGCGTTAAGAATAAAGAGCCGTGCACCACCTGCGCCCCTGGGAGGAACGGAAACTGCAAAAACGCTGTTGGATCTTCATCGCAACCACTTCCGGATCGCAACCGCCGCGGATCTCCATTACGAGTTTCTTCACTGTCCGTTTCTCAGCCCTTATGTTCCCCCTCGGGGGTCCATAATGACGATACGTTGGTGGATCAGGACGATACCCTTTCGGAGGAACTCCTGACCCGCGGATTCTTGCCGACCGCCAATTCCCTGGTTCCGACAGCGTCTGGTGTGGCCCGTCTGGTCCCGCCAGGGTCCGTTGTGGTCCCCCTGGTTCCGCCAGAGTCCAGTGGGGCCCCCCTAGTTACGCCAGTGTCCGGTGTGGTCCCCCTAGTTACGCCAGTCTCCGGTGTGGCCCCCCTAGTTACGCCAGTGTCCGGTGTGGTCCCCCTGGTTCCGCCAGGGTCCGGTGTGGTCCCCCTGGTTCTGCCAGGGTCCGGTCTGGTCCCCCTTGATGGACCAGCGTCCGGTGTGGCCCCCCTAGTTACGCCAGTGTCCGGTGTGGCCCCCCTAGTTACGCCAGTGTCCGGTGTGGTCCCCCTGGTTCCGCCAGGGTCCGGTTTTGCCCCCCTAGTTACGCCAGTGTCCGGTGTGGCCCCCCTAGTTACGCCAGTGTCCGGTGTGGCCCCCCTAGTTACGCCAGTGTCCGGTGTGGTCCCCCTGGTTCCGCCAGGGTCCGGTTTTGCCCCCCTAGTTACGCCAGTGTCCGGTGTGGCCCCCCTTGTTACGCCAGTGTCTGAGGTGGTGCCCCTAGTGATGCCAGTGTCGGGTGTGGCCCCCCTAGTTACACCAGCGCCCGGTGTGGCCCCCCTATGTACGCCAGTGTCCGGTGTGGCCCCCCTAGCTACGCCAGTGCCCGGTGCGGCCCCCCTGGTTCCGCCAGTGCCTGGTGTGGCCCCCCCGGTTACGCCATTGTCCGGCGTGGCCCCCGTGGTTCCGCCAGTGTCCGGTGTGGCCCCCCTGGCTACGCCATCGCCCTGTGTGGCCCCCCTGGTTACGCCAATGCCCGGTGTGGCCCCCCTAGTTATGCCAGTATCCAGTGAGGCCCCCCCAATTCCGACAGTGTCTGGTGTGGCCCCCCTAGCTACGCCAGTACCTGGTGCGGCTCCCCCGGTTACGCCATTGTCCGTCGTGGCCCCCCTGGTTCCGCCAGTGTCCGGTGTGGCCCCCCTAGTTACGCCAGGTGAGGCCCCCCCAATTCCGACAGTGTCCGGTGTGACCCTCCTAGCTACACCAGCGTCCGGCGCCGCCCCTGTGGTTCCAACCCAGTCTACATCAGGCCCCCTACAGCCAAACACTACAGTCCCTCCTACCGCCAGGGGGCACGGGTCTAATGCTGTTGCCTGGTTTGGGACCAGCTTACATTTAGACGTGTTCGCCGAATCAGTCCATAAGGTGCACGATGCGATCGTACATTGGCGCCCCAACCTATTCCTCCTACCCCCCGGTGCGATCGGACGCGAAGTGGTTCAGGAGATGACTCGGCTGCTAAATATGTTTAATGCAGGGTCACCATCTGGCGAGGCGGCGCTCACCGCGCAATTTATCTTACCCGCTCTGCTGCTACAGAAGCCCAGCCGCACTTCAACCACCGCGACCCACCGGAGAATTCTAGAACGCCGTATTTCTTCGTGGAAGTCAGGCGAGATTATCGAGCTGTTTAACGAGGCCAGGGCCATACAATCCCACCTCCCAAAGGTTTCGGCCCGGGCCAAACAACTCAGGAATACCGCGGCGGAGAGGGCTTTCTGTAAGCATTTGTTAACGGGAAACGTTTCTGCGGCAGTGCGTACGCTGGATGAGATGGCCAAGGGTCAAGCGTTGAACCTGGATGAGGTAATCACCAACAAACACGGGGTTCGCAAGTCGGTTCGCGAGTTCCTCCTGGACAAACACCCCCCTCCAGCTCCAGCCCACGAGTCCACCCTTATTGGTGAGTCTGATGACGCTCCCGAATATCACAGCGTCATATTCGAGAGGATAGACGCTCAGTTGATCCAATCGATGTTTCTGCGCTTCCGGGGAACAGCAGGAGGGCCATCTGGTCTCGATGTCCAGGGCTGGAAGCACCTCGCGACACGGTTCCGCAACCCTTCTGTCGACCTGTGCACCAGCATCGCAAATACGGCGAAGAGGATGGCCCAATCTACGAATGACCCGTGCGAGCTGGCATCCTTGCTAGCCGCCCGTCTCGTCGCTATCGATAAGTGTCCCGGGGTCCGCCCAATAGGAGTCGGAGAGGTCTTGCGGAGGGTCATCGGGAAGGCTATCATTAGCTGTATCTCGGAGGATCTCCAGAGCGTGGGCGGTACCACCCAGATGTGCTGCGGCCAGAAGGCGGGTATCGAGCACGCCATCCACAGCCTGAATGACGCGTTTGCGAGCGACGACTGCGAGGCGGTGCTGCAGGTGGACGCGAACAACGCGTTCAACTCGTTGAACCGCGCCGCAGCACTGCACAATATCCGCCATGTCTGTCCCTCTCTCCACACCGTTGTATCGAACTGTTACTCCCTCCCAACGAAGCTTTACATAGGCAGGGAGTTCATATTATCGGCCGAAGGATCAACCCAGGGCGACCCCATTGCTATGCAGATGTACGCGATGGGATCGATGCCGCTGATCGGCGAGCTGGACGACGCGTCGGAGGTCCTTCAGAAGTGGTATGCCGATGACGCGAACGCGGCGGGAACATTGGTAGAGCTCCATAAGTTCTGGGACTTGTTGGCGGAACGAGGGCCGCTGTACGGTTACAACCCCACAAAGTGTCACTTGCTCGTAAAGCCGGATCTGCTGGAGGAAGCTAAGCGGATGTTCCCCGAGGAATGTTTTACCATCGGGACTGCTGGGAACAATCTCCTCGGTGGCATGATCGGCAACGCTGAGTACCGGGAGGAGTTCGTCCGGAAGAAGGTCGACGAGTTTGTCGCCCAGTTACAGCAACTCAGCGAGGTCGCAGCAATCGACCCGCACTGTGCCTACGCCGGCCTAGCTATCGGATTAGTTGCTCGATGGAGGTTCATCGCAAGGGTTGTCCCGGGGGCCATGGATTTCTTCGAGAAGCTCGAGGAGTCCGTCGTCCAGTTCCTCCAGGGCCTGACCAACCGCCCCGTCATCACTCCTGAGGAGCGCAGGCTGCTCTCGCTACCAGTTCGCCACGGCGGGCTAGCGATCCCGACTCCCGAGGACTTACGAATCGAAAACGGCAACTCCAGGTGGATCTGTGAACCGTTTATGGAGGTCGTGGAACCGGTTGCTATAAGGGAGGCGCAAAAGTTCATCGCCACCCGGATCAAGGCGAGGGCCGTGCCGGCACTGAAGGAGAAGGTAGAGTCGGTTAGTTCTTGACCTACCCGAGAATCAACGGAAGTTGACGGAGCTCGTGGTGGAACCTGGCGCCTCGGCCTGGCTCAACGCGCGCCCCATAACCCTCCACGATACCCACCTAACTAAAGAGGAGTTCCGCGACGCATTGTGTCTGCGTTATGGGTGGCAGCCCGAGTCGCTCCCAGCTCGTTGTGCCTGTGGGACAAGATTTTCAACAAACCACATCTTGTCTTGTCCCACCGGCGGTTACCCGTCAATTAGGCACAACGAGCTCCGGGATTTCGTCGCCACAACGTTAACCGAGGTCGCTCATAACGTTGCCATCGAGCCGCACCTGCAGCCAATCACCGGCGAGCAGTTCTCCCGCACGTCCACTTCCGTGGACCAACAAGCTCGGTTGGACGTGTCGGTCTCCGGGTTTTGGGGGAATCGATATCAAAAGACGTACATAGATGTATCCGTCTTCAACCCCCTCGCCCCGACCAACGCCGCAATGGACGTCGACGCCGCCCACCTATTCCACGAAACCCGGAAACGCAATAAATATCTGGAACGGATCCGGGAAGTCGAGCACGCCACGTTCACCCCGCTGATATTCTCAGCGTTGGGGGGAATATCTCCCTCCACGACGCTGTTCGTGAAGCACCTCGCTTCAAAGCTGGCGGACCGGCGCGAGCTGCGCTACTCGGAGTGCGTGAGCTGGGTGCGGAGGCAGTTCAGCTTCGCGCTGCTGCGGGCCTCCCTGATGTGCATAAGAGGGTCGAGATCGGCACGGAAACGCCCAGTTTTTGTTGGGGGCAGAAGCATCGCCGTCCATCTTGCTGGCCAACGCCGACACAAGGGTGGGACAGTAGAGTCAGGAACTCATATCATAAACAATTTCAAAATCAGTTTAATTATTTTATATTATTTAATTCCCTTGTATGGTTTAAATTTCCCGCCCTTTGCTCATTTGATAATATAAACCGCGAATTTGTAACTACTAATCGGCCTGCTGCATTGGAACTGCACATTGAGATGCTATGCCAGCTTAACAAAAACACAACACAACTCCCTATCCCCCATGATTTTCGCGATATTATCTGCATCTTCAAGGCCAGTGTCCATTAGCAGGCGTCTCACGAAAGTCATGGGCTGTCCACCATGCTAATTTTCTCAATGGGGCTGCTAAAGCACAATATTGTGCACAGGCTGGTCCTCACGGCGAAAACAATGTCCTGTAAAGTGGAGGCGGCATTTTTCTAGTATCAAGCTTGGGGGCACCAATGAAACACCTCCAATGTTATATAATGTAGTGTCTGGTTGGAGATGTGTTCATTGTACTTGACTCAGTGAACCCGACTGATGAACCCGAGATTTGGTGTCCTCAGTAGTTATGTAGAGTCCAGCATGGACTCTCATAGAGGAGTACTGGAACTACTGCTGCTTTAAATAATCGGACCTTAAGTTTTCGATGAATTCTATGTGACTTCCTAATCCTGGAATGGAAAGCCCATTCAAGGCTGCCCATGCCTTTCCCTTACGTATACGAAGGTCCTCATCTGACTTCCGGATCCACCGACATCCAGCTGTACAGTACAACCATGGAATAATAGTATTTATAGTGAAAGAATCGCAGTGATAAATTGGGTAATATAATTTACCGGCAGTAAATTCAGTCTATCGTTCTGCATATTGATACCGATTCAAGTCCTTGCTTCTGTTGCCCCAATCTATAGTATATTATACCGATCCAGAACATAAAATCTCTGTTGAAAATACACTGCTGATAAATTGCTAGATATACTGCTGATACATATACAGTATATATATATTGATAATTCCGGTACCGATTGCTTGAGTACTCCAGTCACAGTCTGGCCATTCGGACTCGTCTAATACAGTAGTACAGTAGACCGATCCTACCGGGTTGGAATGAACATATTCGGCCGTTTAAGGACGAACCGCTCTTCTGTGATAGTGTCTAGGTTGCGGCTGGGCTGGTTGCCCAAATGCCGTAGTAAATGCAGAATTATTCCATTTACGAGACAGATACAACGGTGATATTTAGATAATGTTAAGCGGAGAATTGATAGAAGCGTGCCTTGCAAACAACCAACAAATTTTCACTGAAATCAAGAAAATTGCGTAGAGTACAACCAACAGTAAGTTTGAAAATATATGATTGTGAAAATATATGATTGTTGAAAAGTGAGATCGATACGAAATTGAGAGCAAGTGAGACTGAAGCATTACCTCTCATTACCTTGGTTTTCATTGAAGCTGCATTATTACATAAACTGAAAAGTTCAAAAACAGACGCTGTGTAGGCCTACGGTTTGGACTCTGACTGTCTGATAAATACTGGCCAAGAGTTCAGGAGCACATTGCTCGTTTATTTAATTTGCTTCTACAGTAGTTCACGGATTCATTCCTCAATTCGTGCAAACGTGAGTAATTATCCCGTTAGTTAAAGATAAACTCAGCGACGTTGGTCTGTACATCGTGTGATTGCCTTATCGTCCTTGCTTATTAAACTACAGTATTTGAGTGGATGATGCTGATTTCGCAGTGTGAACATTCTCCCTTAATGAAATGCAGTTTGGTTTCCAATCTGGTTGGTGGGACGATGCAATGTACCTGGGCTGCTACTGAGGTCATTGGGTATTATTCACGCCTTTCAACTCTTGTCTACGGTTGACTTCTGGATCTAAAGAAGACATTTCATGGTCGAAGGGGGCAAACACTTCCTGGAATTAATCAAGACCCTTTATTACCCTTTATTACCGATTTTACCCTTTATTTCTTCATGTACTCTTGTGGAGTTACTCAAACCACACCTGCTTTGTACATTGGGACAGTTGTGCTTCGACTCCATTCAATATCTCCAACTGTGTATGCCAGGGATTGGTAGATTCGCAAGAACTTAATTCCTCATCGAATAATGATGACTCTAGTCGATCCCTTACCTAAATGGTTACGCAACAAATTGCGGGGGGAGAGGGCATTGAACACCCGGAAACAGAAGAAGGATGAACCGGGAATGCAGGAGCTTTCTAAATTCCTGACATATCAATCGGAGATCTTTACAGACCCAGTATATGTGGAGGACAACTTCACTAAACCCGTCAGATCAGAGGCCAGAACAGAAAGCAAAACAAGAGCGGTGCACAACCCAACATGTCCAATGCATCGAAGGATACAGTCATATGCAGCATGCATAAACAAGGAAGGTCTACAAGTCGACATGAGTGCCCTGCCCATGCAGGCATGTTGACAAGGTGCGGACTATGAGTCCAAATAGACTCTCATTTAGAGAATCGAACAATCGGACACACTGGTATAAACCACCAAGGCAAACTATATTGCAACCACCATGGCGTAAAAATAATAGAGAACTGAAAAGTGCATTTCTTTCAGTTCTGGCTCGACTTGACATCAACCTTAGAATTAGATTAGGTGGAGTTGATCTTCCATGGGTTCGTGAGGCTATTCATTTAGGACATACAGTTGATTTTCATAACACATTGAATACCAACATCACGACATCATCATCAACATCGTTGCTCCATGAAGTCGACTACTCTAACCCATATACTATATGCGACTTACAGACTAGTTTTTCTAGTTTGTATGGTAGTAATATTTGAGATCTTTCCTGTGGTGAATGTTCTAGAATACATAGTGCATGCGCATGGAATATAAAGGCCATGATACACCACAGGAGCAGCGAGCGGCAGCGGCTGCGGCGAGCGGCCGATGTGAGTGGCGACTTTTAGTATGATACACTATAGGAGCGGCGAGCGGCAGTGGCCATTTGTGGTGTATCATCACCCATAGAAAATAATGTGTTCTATTTTGTGGCCGCTTGCCATTGCCGCTCATTGCTGCCGCTCGCTGCTCCTGCGGTGTATCATGGCCTTAAATGTGCGAATTATTTTCGATTTGCCATTCAATTCACACAGATATATAGTAGAACAAATTTTTCCCTTTGAGATCCTTGCGTTATGTTGCAAAATAGATTTATAAAATTTGCAAATAATGTGCAAAGTTCTAGTGCACGTATAATTAGATTTCTATCTGATTTATGTTTATTTATCTGTAGATCTCGTAGCGGTTCTAACTATCACTATCGTAATATTGGTAATCTGTGAAATATCAACAACCTAACTAAATCAAGTAAGGAAATGATTTATTATTAACGTGCATTCAAACGGTTTAGAGGTCATTGGATTCAAGGATAGCGAACTGAAATTTATTCTACAGTACTTATCAACCTCCAAATTTATGTTCTTTATAATTACTTGTGTTATAATATTATGCTATAAGTAACTCAACTCCTTATTGTTTCTGCTCGGTTAGTTTGTAAATTATGTAATATTATGTTACGCTCCTTGAAGTGTGTACGAAAATAAACTTAATAATAAATGGTAATTTTATTTTCATTTATTTATTTACTTTCTTTTTATCAATATCAATAGAATGTGAGTATTTGTATGTCACTGCCACTACCCATATTACTGTTTTCCTGGAGGATTTACTCATGCCAGTAGCATGTGTTTGTTTCTGTTAATTTTGCTGCACATCCTGCAGTTTACACCATAACGTATGTTCCCTATATTCTCTTGTACGATAGTAGTTAGTGAATTGAGCATTTATCATTTTTAACTTTCTTCTGAGTGAATTCAAATCCGTGGTATATCTCATCGTCGTCGTTTGAATGATTAACTTCGCTGTCATTGAGAATGTTACTATCTGGTTCTTGTTTGCAAAGCTCTTCTTCAAAATATTGGAACTTATTTTCACCCAAAACATCGGGTTCCATTGGTGGTTTTATTTTTTTGCTTTCTAGTTTCTCGAAGTCTATTCCACAGAAAAAACTGTGAGCTTTAATATCACTAAGTCCGTCTCTTGAGCCAAGTCTGAGAGATGGTTCCTTTATTAAAAGTTTGGAAATTATATTCCTAATGGAGGATGATGCTGTCATTGGTAACAATTCCCAGTGTGGTTCACTGTTACAAATTGCTTTTTGTAATGAGGTCGTATGAAGTTCGACGCTCTCATACTTAAACTGGCCGTTGACGGTCTCGGGTACTGGTTCAAATGGATTAATTCCAGAGATCATGTCGAATATAAGCACACCCAAAGACCACCAATCCGAAGCAAACCCATGCTCATTTAAAAGTATTCTTTCAGGGCACATGTATGTAATAGTGCCGCACAGGGACCTGGTACGAACTCCTGGTCCCATACCCTCTTTCGCCAAACCAAAATCTCCCAACATGATGTGGCCTAAGGCATCGAAGAGGATATTCTCTGGCTTGAGATCCCGATAAATAATTCCATTGTCATGCAAGTATCCAAGCGCGCAAGCTGTTTCCGCACTATAAAACCTGGCGGCACTACTATAGCCAAGTTGTTTTTTATGGATGATGGTTGACTGGCATTCGATTGATTGATAGCTCGTACATTTTTTAGATAGCTAGTATTTTTTTAAATACATAAGGATTTAATTAAAATTTCAATCTATTTTTTACGCAGCTTTTACAATACTATATATAAAATATTAATACATTTTATAGATATTTAATTATTTTAAAATTCTATCTACCTTATGGAATTTACTACCTACTACTAAATCGAATGTCAGCCAACCATATTCAAGAAAAGATTCCAAAAAAAATGCTGTAGAAGGAACTAATTGATTCATTTAAGTTGGTCGAAAATGTTCACACAAGCTATAGTAGTGCCAACCTGGCTTTCCGTTCTGAGAAACGGTTATTTGACAATGCCTGGTGACTAAATAAATCCCCACCGTCAGCGTATGTCAACACAAAGTAAACCTTTCTTCTGGTTTGAAAAGCGTAATGTAACTGCACAATAAAGGGATGTTTAATATTCTTTGATAAAGCGTTTCTTTCGGCGAAGCACATCTTCTTGCGTTCATTTGTTTGGTGCGATGCTTGCTCCTTTCCTTCGAAGCTGGTGGACCCCTTAGGTACAATCTTCATGGCATAGAATTTATTATCGTGTTTATGGCGGACATAGTAAACCACCCCATAACCTCCTTTACCAATACACTTTATTATCTGAAAGTCCGAGGTTTTCGCAACTGGCTGCCCATCTGCAGTTTTTTGTGTTTTGCTACGAAAGAAATTAAACGGACAACTCATAAATTTTATATTTGGGCAATTTGTTGGCATAATCATATATAGTTTTATGTGTGTGGTTTATCATATTAGAGGCATCCACTCACATATTATACTCCATAGGAGTTTTAATCTTTTAACCTGCGTGTCCCCCACACGCAGGTTAAAAGATTTGCCGGCAAAATCTAATTAAAGAAATAATAGGGTTGGTGGGCGAAAAAATTGTTGGGCTAGAAACAATTGAATAAGGGGTAGGAAGGTGCCCTACTACTACTACTAGGATCGGCATGCTGCATTGCAGCTGCATTTTTAAGAATGTTG